>PVKA01040510.1:0-18726 GCA_004027165.1 Ctenomys sociabilis | reverse complement strand
AAAGAGAGCAGCAGTACAGAAGGAGGCCCAGAAAGTGAGTTTCCTCCCAGCCCCCCCCCCCAAGGGTGTTGTATTGAGGGAAGACACGAGGTTAGACAGGTCCAAGCTGGGACAAGAAATGGTGAGCCAGTAAAATTACAAATGTAGTCGCTCAGATAATAGTGATCCAATGGGAGATTATGAGGTGGGTATGAAGCGGGACAAAACTATGGTGAACCAATAAGATTATAGGAAGTATAATCTTTAGGGAGTACTAATTAAATGGAGATCAAATGGTGAAGCAAGTCTTGTAGTGAGGGTTCATGGGCCAAACAACAAGGATTTCCCAGGAAGGCATGGGCTGGGGAGGTTTTAGCTCCCCACTGAAGGTGAGGGGATGATGTCTACTTAGAACATCAATCACTGCTGTTCATCCCAAGGGGAAGGAGTTGGGTGTAGTTGTTCCTTTTTTTCTTGAAGCCTGGCCTTCAGTGAATGTGCCTCTAGCCACCATTGTCTTCTGTGCTGAAGACTTGTCTAAAATACTTGTCACTAAGTTAGTTGTTTGTAATACACACAGCATGATTTTTTTTCTTTCTTTCTTTCTTTCTTTCTTTCTTTCTTTCTTTCTTTCTTTCTTTTTTTTTTTTTTTTTTTTTTTTTTTGCCACAAGATCTTGCTGTATAGTGCAAGTTGACTGAACTCACTATACAGACCAGGCTGGCCTTGAATTCACAGTGATCCTACTGCCTTAGCCTTCCTGTGCTGAAATTACAGGCATGCACCACCATGACCAGCCAGCATAAATATTTTAACACTCTTTTTAGCATCTACTTTTTTTAATTTATAATTTTCCTTGCTCAAAAGCAATTTCACAACTGCAAAATAAGCAACCCCCTTTGGCTATACTGTCATTCACTGACAGGCCCTTCCCATCACATTTGTTAGGCTCTTCCTGCAGGGCCCTGGCTTACCCCATGAGGTCCCCCTCCCCCCAGCCTTATGACCTTGATGCTATCCCAGGGCCACATTCAAGTGAGAAACCTGCCCTGACAGGTTAAGGAGCTCCAGAGTCCTGAGCAGTCAGGGTGGCCGAGTGTGGCAGACACCTACACAGAAATCCTTACAATGTAATACAAGATCCATTGTGATGAGCCAGGGCTGCTCTTCTTCCTCTTCCTCTTCCTCTTCTTCCTCCTCCTCCTCCTGCTCCTTCTCTTCCCCCTTCTCCCCCTCCCCTCTCCTCCTCCTCTGCCTTTTTTTTTTTTTTTTTTTAAACAGGGTCTTTTTGTATAGCCCATGCTGTCCTTGAATTTGAGGTGTCCTCCTGCTTCAGCTTCCCAAGTGCTGGGATGTTAGCATTAGCGTGCCCAGCACTGCTCTTCTTGCTCTTGGGAGCTGCGTGGTAGCAGTGAGTCTCAGGTCTGTCATACCCTCTCTCCAGCTGTCCTGTCTCCAAAGATTTTCTGGGATGGTCCCCTGCTGTGTGGCCAGTGGCTGGTTCAAGTCCTGTGGCTTCTTTTCTGGAAGCTGAGGCTGCTGGTTCAGGGTTTGCTGCCAGAGAGCTTAGAGAGCGTTCCCAATCCACACAGGAAGCTTGTTAGAGCTGTGCTCAAGGCCAGGCCTGCAGCACCCTGCCCAGCACCTCCCGGGTGACCCTGCGGCATCACTGGGGGAACAACCAGCCTCCGCTCCGAAGCTGTAGCTGTGGAGTTGTGTGGACCTATGTCGCTGTCCCTTGTGTCCCTTGGTTTCCAGCATGGTGCCCTCTGGACTCAGTGGGAGCCCTGTGGCCAGGGTCTGTCACCCTGCCTGGCTCCTCCGGGGAGGAGTTTCTGGGCCTCTTCTCCCCACTGAGGCTCCCAGCTTCCCCTTGAGGCCCAGGTGAGAGCAGGCTCTGTGCTGAAGCCAAGTTGCCCTGAGAGAATCCAGACTTAATCACCACTTTGGCGAGAATTACCTGTGACCTAATAACGGCAGGGAGCCAGGCGGAACCAGCCAGGGGTTGGTGTCACCGAAAGCAGGAAGACACCCCAAGAAGGATGAAGAGTGTGCTGAGGGTGAGCTGCAGAGCCAGCACCCTGGGCCTGGCTCCACTGAAGGCCACCCTGAACCTGTCACCCAGTGTGAGCCTTATCACCTGTGTACCAGTGCTACTGTTTGGTCTGCGAAGAGAAGCCCACAAACCTCAGAGCCCCTTGCAGACCTTCACCTGCTAGCTCCCCACGAACAGTTGGCCTCATCCCCGGGGACCAGTTTCATCCTGTCAGCCACCGACACCATGAATTTGGCACAGATCCAGACCTTGGATTGTGAAGAAGCCACATGGGCAGCCCCAAGGGAGGTGCTGCCTATGCTGGGCCTGGAGAGGGCATCCAGCCACATGGGTGGCTGCAGAGGCAAACAGCTCTGAGGGGTTTAATCCCCAGCTCCAGGGGTCACTGTTGGTCCAGTTGAGAAACAAGGTGTGGGAGGGGACGTGAGCCCTTGGGAGGAAGGTTCTGGGGACTGACCCTTCGGTGACATGACAGGGTGGAGGTGGTAAGTGGGGACAGCAGGCAGCACAGCACCTGGTCTGAGTGGCTGACAGCAGGGCAGGAGGCGGGAGGCAGGTGTGTGGAACAGGGGTGTCTGTGGACACCGTGCCAGGAGAAGACAGATGGAAGGACTGTGGGCCTGGGTGGGCTGGGGCCGGGAGTCTGAGAGGCCACCTGGGAGAGCAGGCTGGGCATGGAGACTGGGAGCCTGCCTTGGGCAGTGGGAGTGGAATGACCTTCTCCTTTCTGGGCCTCTCCCTCCCCTCAGTCTTCCCCCTCACCTCCCCTTTCTTTATATGTCCCTCCCTCCCTTCCCTGGGGAGGGATCCTAGAGCCTGGAACCCCCCAGGCAGGTACTCTGCCACTGAGCTACACCTGGGGCCAACACCTCTTTCAGGATGTTGTGCAAGGTGGACAGCTCAGGGTTAGGGAGAAGTCAAGGGCAGCTGGTAGCTTCAGAGTCGCCATGGACCACCGCCTGCCAGGTGAGCCTTAAAATCTTCATTTGATTTATTTATTTTTGAGACAAGGTCTCACTATGTAGTTCAGGATGGCCTTGCATTTACTGTGTAACCCAGGCTGGTGTTGAGCTCCTGGTGATCTCCTGCCTTAGCCTAGTGTTGGAATTACAAGTGTGCATCACTTCCAACATGTAAATCTGCATTTTACACAAACACTCAAAGATGAGATAGCACCTGTAATCTTAGGTACTTGGGAGGCTGAGGCAGGAAGATTGCATGAGCTCAAAAGTTCAAGGCCAGTTTAGGCAACATAATAAGACCCATCTCCAAAAGCATAAAAGCCCCCAAAGTGGTTCTGTTATTGAAGATCTAAAATTGGAGGCATTGGAAAGATAACTCAGTAGAATAAGTGCTTCCCTGGAAAGCTCAAGGGCCTAGGTGCAATCCCCGGTTCTGCAAAAATAAATAAATAAATAAAATTGGAGAGGGCTGGGGAAATAGCTCAGTAGAATAATCACTTGCATGGAAAGTGCAGGGTCCTGAGTTCAATCCCCAGTACCACCAAAATAAATAAATAAATAAAATTGGAGAAAATGGGCCAGGGAGATGGCCCAGTAGAATAAGCACTTGCCTGGTAAGCACAAGGGCCTGAGTTCAATCCCCAGTTCTGCCAAAAAATAAATAAATAAAATAAAATAAAATTGGAGAAAACATCAAGACTTTAGATGGCGACCCCTGGAGGGATCTACACACCACAGGTTTGTATCACATGCTCTTTGGTCCAGGGAGAGCTTGTATTGGGGAAAACAGATGTGTGAGGAGAAAGAGCCCTTGTGTGCCAGCCCCAGCATAGAGGATGTGGGTGACAAATGTTGGGGCCGGGGAGATGGCTTAGTGGAATAAGTGCTTCCCTGGCAAGTGCAAAGGCCTGAGTTCTATGCCCGGTTCTGCCAAAAAAGCATGATAGATGTTGCTTATGACACATTATGCTGTGGCAAATTAAGTTGCTGTTGTACATTTGGGCCCTGACATTTCACAGATGAGTAAGCTGAGTCTAGATTTGCATGGATAAACAAGGAGTCAGGGCACTGGGGTCCAGATCCATGTCTCTGGGCTTGAAGACCCACAGAGCCTGTGCAGGAGGCCTAGCCTATTCAGGGGCCAGCTCAGCATTCTGCGGTTATGTGCTCGGGACTGTGGTTGTCAGCCTGGGACCCAGTAGGCACCGCTGAGCCTGGAGCTGCAGCTGAAACTTTGGTGAGTCTCTGGTGGGTGTTTCCATAGCAACCAGAGTGCTGTGCTGCCTCTGGGTAAGAGCTATCCCCTGAGACCTGGGACCCAATCTTGGCTCTGCATTGCTGGGAACAATGCCAGCTGCCCAGCGGGTTTTAGGTCCACTGGGAGGACCTGGATAGAGTGGCAACCAGCCTTGCCCCTTGAGGACTGGCTGGGACCTGTTTTTCCAAGCAGCTGTTCCACAAGGCTGGTGGCAGGGCCATGAGTGCAGTAGGTTGCAGGTAGAGACACCCATGGTATGCAGACAGCACAATGGTCAATCTCTGGACCTGCTGGGTTGGGCCCGTCCCTGGGGTGCACTGATATGGTGAGACTGGGCATGATGACTCATGCCTGTAATCCCAGCACTTGGGAGGCTGTAAGTAGGTGGATTGCTACAAGTCTGATCTAGTAGTAAAACCCTGAACACCCTGTAGACCCTTCCCTAAAATACACACAAAAAGGACAGCACAATGGGCTTGGGGTGGGCGCTGCAGCAGTTAGGGAGCTCTGGAGCACCTGTTGAGGGGCAGCTAGGCCCCTGGGAGCAAGTGGAACACTCCCCAAGGTCAGCACTGAGCCTGTGCTGCCGGGAAGCTCCAGCCAGTCAGCTCTCTGCTCTGCAGTGCAGGCGAAGGGGTTCCTTCCATTGGCCAGGCATGTGGAGTCCAGGCTTCTGAGCCTTCCGGTGCCCCCGAGGAGGTGTGCAGCCTTGGGCTTGTCACCACCCCCACCCCAAATGTCTCCTGCTGGAATAGTCTTGGTGGGCTCAGAGGCCCTCTTGGCTCCAAACCAGGTCACATGGGTTCCCCACATACGGCTGATGCCACTCCTGGGGCCTTGCCCCCTGTTTCCTTGCTGATGTCACAGGTGCGCACACCGGCCTGTTGCCCTCTTTTTCTCTTCCAGTGATGTCTGACTTGGGCCACTCTGCAGACTGCCCTGCTTTGCGTGTGCCATGGCCTCCCATCCCACTGGTGCAAATGCATTGGGTTCACCCCAGCACAGCACAGACCTGTGACCCCATTGTGTGCCGCCTGCGCCAGCTTCCCTTTCGCTGAGCCCCTGCATAGTTGGCATTTTTCTCCCCCTGCCACTTGACTGGCTCTATTCAAGGGGCTGAGCTGGCATTGGGTGTGGGCTGGGTGGCCCATTGGGTGCCTTCCCTGGCTCAGAGAGCCCTGTGGTACAGAAGCCATGCTGAGGGCCAGGGGAGGAGGAAGAGGGCTCCTGGGGCACTGAGCCTCATGCTGAATTTTCTACAGGGTGTCCCTGGCTGCTTTGGTAATTTGTTTTTAAAAATAGGAATCAGGCCAGGGCCTTTGCACTGAGCTACTTCCCCAGCCCTTTTGTTTGTTCAGAGACAGAGTCACTAAGCAGCTAAGTTGCCCAGGCTGGGTTTGAACTTTTGACCTTCCTGCCTCAACCTCCCAGGGTGCTGGTAATGATTGGTAATTTTTGAAATCCTGGGACTCGGTTCCATCCTGATAGTGACCAGTGAACTGGTCCAGTCTCTGCCGTGCAACTCCATGTCCACAGGCTAGGGATAGGCCAGTCATTTCCCTCCCCCAGGAGAGGCATAGCCTAGGTCCTGGCAGCATTCAAGGTATAGGACTGGGGCTGGGGCTGTTTCAGGGTCCACCCGGTGCTGTGATTCACCCAGCTGCTTCATCCTACTGAACTCCAGGCTCAAACATGAGATCCTCCTGCCTCAGCCTCCCAGAATTTCACAGCTGGGGGCCACAATAGTCCTGAAGATTAGTTCCTGTGCTTTATTCTAAGAGTTTTGTAGTTTTGCCTCTTGTGTTGAGACCAGTGATGCATTTGAGCTGTTTCTGGTATTTGGTGCCAGGTGAGGCCCAATGTCATGTTTTGCCTGTGAATATCCCATTCTCCCAACACTTTCTCTGCAGTGCTTTCCCACGTGCTGTCTTGGTACTCTTGTCAAACATGAGCTAACCCTAAATGGGTTTATTTCTGTACACCACTGTACAACTTCCTTGCCTGTCTTGTACCAGGTCCACCACGGTAGCTTGGCCATGGTAGCTTTGGGATTTTTCTTTTTTGGGGGGGGAGGGGGAGGTATTTTAGGGAAGTGTCTACAGGGTATTCAGGATCTCACTACTAGATCGGACTCACAGTGACCTGCCTGTTTACAGCTTCCCAAGAGCTGGGATCACAGGTGTGCACATCACCATGCCCAGTCTCAGTCACCATCTCAGTCAGCCCCAGGGGTGGGGCCAGCACAGCAGGCCTGGGTGGGATTGAACCCCAGCCTTTGTGCCTGCTTGCAGGCGCTTTAATCCACTGAGCTATTTGGCCATGTTTTGTAAACAGGATTTTTTTTTTTTTTTTTTTTGTGGATCTAGGGATTGAACTCTGGCCCTTGTGCTTGCCTGAGGAAAGTGCTTATTCTACTGAACTATCTCCCTGGCCCCCCAGATGTCACTTTGTCCTTTAGTATCAAGGGCATTTTGCTTATTTGGGGTCCCTCATTACCATATGAGTTTTAGGGTCAATTTATCAATTTCTACCCAAAAAAGCTAGCTGGGATTTTAAAGGGTTGAATTTCTTTCAACAATGTATAATGCTTTTCAGAGTGCAAATTATGGATTTTGTGAAATATATTCCTGTTTCAGTATTAATGCTAATATAGGTGGAATTACTGCTTTAATTTCATTTTCAGTATTCTTTGCTAGAATGTAGAAACACAGGTATGTTGGTCTCATACCTGCAACCTTAACTTATGAGTGTTAATATGGTACTCTTTTAGCAGATTCCTTAGAATTTTTTTTTTAAATTCGCCTTTATTTTTCCAGTAGCTCTTTTTTTTTTTTTCGCTGAACCAGGGATTGAACTCAGGACTCTGCGCTTGCCAGGCTAGCACTTCTTCCACTGAGCCATCTCCCCAACAGTGCTGAATAGAAATGGGGAAAGCAAGCCAGGTGGTGATGTGCACTGTAGTCCCAGCTGCTGAGAACCTCTCCTCAGAAAAAGAAAAGCTTGAGTGTGACGGTGAGGTACACTTGTCAGCCCAGCACTCAGGAGGCTGAGGCAAGGATCACCTCCAGTTCAAGGCCAGCCTGAAATATATAGCCAGACCATATGTTCAAAAGAAGCCTGGGTTCTGAAGTACTCTGAAAGAGCCAGTGGCCTGTCCCCAGAGGAAAGCTCCCTGGGGTCACGCTGGAACAGTGAGTCCTTTGGGGCAGCACCAGGCTAGAGCTGAGCCCTTCTGCTTTAGTGGCATGGGAGACTAGGGCAGCTTTTGCTGTCACATCTTGTTAAGTAGTCACCAGTGTCCTCATATGACCTTGAAAGAGTGACTTCCACGCTCTCCCTCCAGGGCTGGACACAAAAGAAATTCTGGCCCTTGAGGGCTTCCCCCTGCTGCTCTGCTCCCCTCAGGGCACCCATGCTATTTCCGTGCCTACAGCAGGACCCCAAGGTCCCCAAAAGAAAACCTGTAAAATGCAAGGAAGGAAGGGAGTGGGTGCCACCAGTGACTGTCACCAGGGCCTCTTCTGACACTGCCCCATCACTGTGTGCCGGGGGAGGTGGGCATCTGTTAGGTGAGGACTCAGCTGAGCCTGCACATTCAGTGTTTGGAGTTCCCTTGCCAGGATGGTGCTGCCTGCAGCGCTGCTGCGTGGTCCAGGCCTGGGTGCGAACAGAATGTTCCTGAGAAGATTGGGAGCGTTTATAGGGCTTCACAACAAGGGGCCTCCTAGGAAGCCAGAAGATGCAGCTCCTTCCCGGGAGCCTTGTTTTCTTTTCGGGAATAGAGATTGTGCCAGAAAAACCCATGAAGCCAGGGAGAAAGGTGGGTAGGTGGGTGATGGGTAGGTCTCCAGTCCTGTTCTCCTGCCTTGCCAGATGAAGGTACGACTCTCTAACATCACACCCTGTATTCAGAACCCCTCCTCCAGCATCATCTCAAAAATAGTGACTCTCCTGTGCTGTGCCAGCTCCAGGCCCTCTGGGCACCAGCCCCCTGTGGGCAGCCTTTCCTGCCCCTTCTGTTCTGATCACCTCCTCCCTAGAGTGTTCCTCCTGTAGCTCAGGCAAGAAGTTTGCTCAGAAGGCTGGGCACAAATGTTAGTCACATGCAGAACCACCATTCAGATCAGGGCCCTTGGGCACAGTTGGCTTGCCTGCCACAGCCTGCCCTGCCTTCCTGGTGGCTCATCCTGGGGGGGGGGGGGCAGCTCAGCCTTTCCAGCTCCTTCCTCCTGCTACCGCCTCTCCTGGCAGCATGTCAGGTCCCATCATGGAAATAAGACAAAGGCAGAGACTGCTTGAGTGCCTGGACTGGAATCTCCAACTTGGGATCAAGACTAATTCTAATAAAAACTGAGGAAATTGTCTTTCCCTGGGATCCTGGCAGCAGGCTGCAGGGGACCAGCCATGCTCTGGGGCAGGTGCCTGTGTTGGGGCAGAGGACAGTCGTTGCACAGAGGAGGTGCTGTGAAAAACCAGTGAGGACAAAACTTTCCATAGAGTGGGCCAAGACAGGAGGGATGGGAGCTTCCAAGATCCCTGGGCTTCAGTGAACCTGGAGCAAGGCATTGGGCAGAGGAGTCCCTGCTCCAGGGCTGAAGTGCTGAGTCCTGGTCTGGTCCCTTTCCACCCCGCAGCCTTGAGGTGCCCTCCAAAACTTCCCTGCCCTATGGAGTCTCCAGGTACATGTATATATCCCTGTCCCTGCCAGGTGGCAGGGAAGACCAGAGGGAAAGGGCTTCCTCCCAGCCTCACTGTAGGTGGATGGCATAGAGGCATGATCCTCTTTGTCCTGATCACCCATCAGCAACTCTTGTCCCCCATATGCAGGTGCAGAGGATGTGGTGATGGCCTTCTCCAGGTCGGAAACGGAGGATCGGAGGCAGTAGCTGCTGTGAGCCCCTCAGGACGCTCTGGAAGCTGTTGTGGGCCAGCCAGTCTAGGTGACTCCTGCGAGTGCAGCGTCCATTGGTCTGTGTGGCTCCTGCGAGTGGCAGCGTCCACTGTCCCTCCTCCCTTCCCACCCGACCCCTGTCCCTTACCCTTCAGCCTGGCCACACAGTGGGGCTAACACCCCAGGGGACACCAGTGGTGCATTTACAGTTGTCTTAAAGGGATGGACTAATGATTGGCTACAAGAAGAAACCTTTTTATTTTTAAATCTTGACCAACGGAAACCTTTTATTTTTATTTCTGACTCTTATTTTTTTTTTAAATTTGCGCCTCGGTACCTGGCTTCCCAGGAAGTTGTCCGAGCTCTGGTGCTTTATTTAGGTCATTTTTTTAGGAATGTGAAGAGGCCTGATTGGCTGTTTAAACTGGAAAAGGATGGTGATTGGCTGGCTAGTGGGACAGGGTCTTGTCTGTGATTGGTTGCAGATGTTGTGCTGATACCAACAGCTTCACTATGCTGAATGCAGAAAACAGGGTCTGGGACATTGGTTGTTATATTTGACTTGAAAAGAAAAAGCAATCAAGTGCGCTTTGCAATATTTATTACACAAAGAGCTTGCTGCTGCCTTCACGTGTTGGATCTGTGTTTGAACCTGATTGTGATTTGGTGCCTGTGTTGTATCTGGGGTCCCCTCGCCCGCCCATGACCCCATCGCCATGGAATTGCTGCCATTCTACTTGCTCTGGGCCTGGGTCTGCCTGCACATCGCATTTGCCTTAATAACCACACCTGCCACACCAGTGAACAGACCCCAGGGGTCCCAGGTGGGTCCCCAGCTGGACAAGAGGGTCCTAAGGAGCTCTGTTCTGCACTTAGAGCCCAGAGTTTACAGGATTATGGGCATTAGTGTCATGAGCTGGCACCAGCTTGTGCCAGTGAGACACTGTCCAGGACACTTGGGCAGCTCTGCCCCTCTCACCCTCGCTGCCCTTGTCTTGCCTTCCTCCTGGAGAGGAAGGTTGCTGCTCCCAGTGGGGAGTCCCACCAGACTCTGGAGGCCACCCGACAGGGTCCTGGCACGGGAGCGGGCACCCACGCCAGAGCACTGACCTGCCCAGGCAGCCACTCCCAAAGTGCCCACTTAGAAGGCTGGCTGGCCGGGCATCCACCTCGATGGTCCTCAGATCTGACTTCAAGTCATATTTAGAGCAGGGCTTACAGGAGCATGGAGAAAGGTGGTAGGTGGCAGATGTCCCTTTCCTGCCCTGGGTTCCCAGATCTCAACCCAGCCTGAACCCTGGGTTGGCCCTCTGTCATGGAGGGGTCATCCTTCAGCCTTGTCCCAGCAAGAGCCTTGAGTGTCCACTGTATGTTGCCCTAATCTTGTCTGCTGAGAGGAACCTGCCAAAGCTACTGATCCCAGGGAGACAGGACCATGGGGAGACAAGTGTGGGCACAAGTGATGTGAGTGTGCACACGCATGCTGCATGAGCTCACAGCTCCGTGGCCGGGAGCACCCACTGAGCCCCTGGGGACAGATGGGGCTCTCTGGCTCCCCATTCCCAGGTCATAGTAAGCTGAAATTGTGTGTTACTGGGCACCCCTTTCCCTGCCACCCCATGCAGGGTAGTGTGTGTCCTTCCCCAGGCTGCCCTTGTTGCAGCCTGGGCATTGCTTTTCCTCTAGCAGTGACAGCCTTGGCCTCAGTCATCTTCAGAAGAGGCAAAGCCCAAGCATCGCCATGGCTGCACATCTCAACCGAAAATGCATCTACTGGGGTGAAGAGGGCCAATACAGCTTGCTTAGCTTAAGGGTGGGCAGAGCTGACATCTTACTGAAAGTCAGGGCTCTGGGAAGCCTGGAAGCATGCAGGGTCCTTCCCCAGGGAGGCACGAGGATGGGGGCAGCTGCTGGCTCCATTTGGGGACCTTCTGTGGCATGTACTAATGCTCAGGTTGGAGGGTTACCAGGTCTGCCCAGACATCTCATCTCCCAGGGAGAGCACCCCTTCCAATTTGGGGATTGGGCATGATCCCTGGGCAGTACTGAGTAAGGCAGATCTTCTGGGCACCCTTTCCCTTGTAGGCACCCCACAAAAGTCCACACACAACACCTGTTCCTCCCGGCACCTCCCCAGTAGAGAGTTTATTGGCATTCAGCTGTGTATTCCAGTTTAGAAGCTGAGATCATTTCTCATTCAGACATTTTTGCTTTGGAAGCATTTTCCAGAAATTCTCATTTCCACTCTTCTGAGTCCCACTGTAGGTCTCTGCCCCACCCTTTCCACAGTGGACTCGCTGCTTCTATTCCCATTCCAGAAACTTCCTCTGGGTTTAGATGCTCTCAGGTTTTCAGAATATAGGCTTGGCTGACAGCTGGATTCTCAAGCCTTGGGGGTAAGCTCAGTGCCGGTGGTTCCCACACTTGGAGGCTGAGGAAGAAAGATCACTTGAGCCAAGAGTTCAAGGCTAGCTTGGGCAATGTAGCAAGACCCTCTCCAATCTATCTATCTATCTATCTATCTATCTATCTATCTATCTATCTATCTATCTATCTATCTATCCATCTATCTCATATATCATCTTTTATAGTTAAAAGACATAATAATTGGCCCAAGCTGGATGTGGTGGTACATGCCTGCAATCCTACCCCTCTGGAGGCAGAAGCAAGAATCAGCATGAGTTTGAGACCAGCCTGAGCTACACAGCAAGACCCTGTCTCAAGCAAAACAAAACAAAACAAAAAGTTGGCCCAGCAGCTCGCACAGCAGCCAGATGCAGGAATCCCTGCCAGAACATCTCTGCCGAGGGCTTGTGCAGCCCTAGCTCCAGTGCCTTCTGGGGCTGGAGGGCCACCATCTCCACCACAAGTATTTTATATTCATACTTACACGTTCTCTCTAACTTCCTGGTCCAGAAAAGAAATTGTAGTCATTGCAAAAAAGACAAAAATAGATGTGGTGGTTCTCACCAGTAATCACCTGGAGCTGGAGGCCAGCCTGAGCTGCAAAGTGAGTTCAAGGTCAGCCTGAACTGCCTACCAAGATCTTGTCTCCGGAAAAGCACAGCAAATAAAAGCCATGTTGACCAAGAATTAGGTACCATCGCACATTCAAGGGCTCACGCTAGGTAACTTCTGTGGGAACTCCGCCCATTTGCAGTGTTCTGCAACCTTGTCACCCCTCCAAAGGACAGCTGGCTTAGGTCCTAGTTCTCCAGCCACAGGCAGAGCTGGTGGAGGGGCCAGGAGCTGTCCACTCCACTGGTCTGTAACAGGAAGTAGGCCATGGAGGAGCCATCGCTCCTGGGCGGGTGAACCCCATAGCAGCAGGTGGCTTTCAAGTCCTTCAGCCCACAAAGCAGACACCTGGGTCCACCCTCTTGGTGCCGGGCTCATGAGTAGTCACCATCCTGAGGGACTGAAGGACAGTGAGGCTGGCAAGGAGGTGAGGGGGGCTGGGACAAGTGGAGGCCAGAGTACCCTGTCACTGTGGCCCCGCTTTGTGAAGAGCAGTGGGGGATGAAGGCCGCGCTTTTCACCTTCCCAACAGGTGAACATCCGGGCTGCACCCAGCTTTGAACAGAGTCCTTTGTCTCAGGAAAACCGATCCTCTTGCTGGCACCCGGGCCAGCTGGTGGGGCCAGGAGCCAACTTCCGGAGAGGGCAGCTCTGCAGGCCCTCCCGTGTGGGCTGCGTCCTCTATTTCTCTCTCAGGGGCATAGGACTGCCACCCCTGACCTTCCCCAAGGAGGAGCTGGGCCCAGGCTGACCTGGGCTGAGGTTAGAAAGTGTCAACCGCACCTGCTGACCCATGAAAGAACTGGTTGTCCGGGGATAGAGACTGCAGGTGCAGCTGGTCCTGATTAAAAAGGGGCCTCGGAGGACCAAGGCAGAAAATCAATGCCTTCTGGCTATCAGCCAGCATCTCACCTTTTCTCCTGGATACTAAACTGTCTCCTCATGGAGGCCACAAGTCAACCAAGCTGGCATCTCCTAGCCCTTCCTGGGCCTCTTCTTGTCCCCAAGGAAGGGGCAGAAGGGCACCTGCAACAGGTGGCCTCCCCCATTTGCACATTTTTGGGAGGCCCACTCTGGCCTGCACAGCCCCTGTACCTAGGAGTTTCCACTTCCAGACCCACAGGGGCCCCCAATAGTTCATATATTAGAAGCACAGTCCCCAAATTCAGTGGTACTTGAAGAGGCCTCTGAGAAGTCCTGAGAGTCAGATTAGGATCTGACGTGGGCTGGGGAGATGGCTCAGTGGAATAAGTGCTTCCCTGGCAAGCACAAGGGCCTGAGTTCAATCCCTGGTTCTGCCAAAAAAAAAAAATCTTAGGATGTGAGGGTGGAGGTCATGTGATATGTCGTGATTTTTATAAGAGGCTCCTCCATGGCCTACTTCCTGTTACAGACCAGTGGAGTGGACAGCTCCTGGCCCCTCCACCAGCTCTGCCTGTGCCTGGAGAACTAGGACCTAAGCCAGCTGTCCTTCAGAGGGGTGACAAGAGGTCATGTGATACGTTGTGATTTTTATAAGAGGAAGAGCTGTGATGAGACAAAAGGATTGCTCTCCTAAGACAACTTAGTAACTTAGGGAGACCCTGTTTCAAAGAAAGAAAAAAGTGCTAGAGGTGAAGCTCAGGCTGGTGGCTCCAGGCCCAATCCTGAGTACAAAAATGAAGTCTAAAGCAGGAGGAGAAGGAAGAGGATAGCTGGGCATGTGCAGAATCCCAGGGGCTTAGGAGGCCGAGACAAGAGAATTGCAAGTTCAAGTCTAGCCTGGGCCACTTAAATTATTTCTCAAAATTAAAAATTGAAAAAGAAGGCCTTTGGTTCTGCTCTCAGCACAGAAAGTAAGTGAATATGGCTGGGAATGTAACAGCAGCGCAGTGCCTGCTTGGCAAGTACGAGGCCCTGAGTTTGATTCCCTGTACTCCCCTGCCACCCACCTCAAAAAAACAAACCTACAGCTGCTGTAACAAGCATTATAACATTTCAAAAAAAAAAACAGGCTGGGGAGATGGCTCAGTAGAATAAGCGCTTCCCTGGCAAGTGCAAGGGCCTGAGTTCAATCCCTGGTTCCGCCAAAAAATAAACAATAAGTTATGGATATGGCTCAGTGATACAGTGCCTACCTGGCAAGCGCAAGATTGTGAGTTCAATTCCTAGTACAAAAAACAACAACAATAAGTGAATAAAACAAAGAAGGGCCCTGGCTGGCACCCTCACTCCCTAGACTGAGGAGGCCTCTGCCGTGTTATCAAACAGTAAGGCCGCCCCAGATGCTAGCACCATGCCCTGGCCTTGGCAACCTCCAGAACTGTGGCCAAATAAACTCTGCTCTTCATAAACTCCCCAGTCTTGGGTATTTTGTTATAGCGGCAGAAAGCACACTAAGACAACAGTAAGTCCCAAGTCCCAGTCTTACTAACACGGCTTGGTTTCTGGCTGCTCCTGTGTGCAGATGTATAGCATTTTGCCCACATCATCCCCAGTGAGGGGCAGCGTGAGTGTGTCCTGCCCCTGGGCCACCCCAGTGGCCGGTGAGTGTCCACTCTGACCCACAGGCTACACACACCCTTTACCGTGCAGCTGTGGTAGTGTAACTCCAGGTTGCACTGTTACTGCCAGAAGTTCCTCTTCCACTGGGAATCTAGGTTAGACTTGGGAGGCTGAAGCAGAAGGATCCCTTTGAGTTGTAGGCCTGGCCTGGACTCCACAGTAAACTCAAGACCATACCCAAGGAGAGACCCTGTCTCAAAATTTGAATAAATAAATTTAGATTTCGGGTATCTGTGCCCGTCATATCCATCTTTATGTCCATATCACTCAGGCAGGGGAGACACCACGGTTCACTGTGAGAGTGCTGGAGGCCACCCAACAGCAAGCATGAGCATGAGATCCAGGTGGCCGGGACTTGCAGTGGCTCTGCCTTACCCTTTCTCTGTGCCTAAGTCGCTTGCAAGCATTTCTCTGCAGCCCAGGCTGGGGAGGGACCCTCGCAAAACACTTTCTGATGAGTGAGGCAGAGCTGAGATGATCCCCCCCACCAAGCCTGGCTGTCCTCTAAGCTGCAGCGCCTGCGGGGGTGGTGGGGGGAGGGCGTTAACTGGAGCTGGTCCTGAGCCTTCCCCAACCCCAGGGGGCCGCAAGGATGCCTGAGATGGATGCTGCTCTGGCTGGGCGCAGGCAGTTAGTGGGCAGCGCCAAGGTGGGCGCTCCAAGGAACCTCCTGCCGCCTGTGCTCAGACTCCAAATAGAAGCACAGCCAGACCCAGGCAGGAAGGGGATAAAATTAAACCCTCGATCGTGATCAAGTGGTTAAAAAAACCCCTTCAGAACCAGTGGTTCCTTCCCACCACAGCAGACTGCTCCAGATTGAGCAGGAGGAGGAAGAGAGAAAGTGGGTGCCAGAGCACGCCCCAACACAGCCCCAGGGCATGGCACCCACCCCCTAGGGTCCCCAAGCTGGCACACAGGGTGGGTGGACACAGATGACACCGAGAGGGTGGGCCCCATGGTCATTTCCACCTTCCACGTTAGGAAACAGAGGCCGGAGACTACAAGGGCCTCACCAGTGATTCAAACCCATGTCTGTGGTGCCTGAAACCAAGATCCACCTCCTCCCATGGCAGCCATCCTCAGGGTGAGCAGCACCCCATCCAGGAGGGGGTGGGTGCCGTGCCCTGGAAACTGTTGGGGCATGCCCAGCAGCCCCAGAAAGGCTGTGGCCACAATGGTCCAGGTACTTTTCCTGGCTGAGTCAGGCCCCAGGTCCCAGCAGAGGAGAGTGGCAGCTTGAGGCTATGCCTGCGAGGGGGCCTGGCAGACTGGACTCTGTCTACTCCCCATCACCTCTGAGCCCTCCAGCTGGCATCCAGCTTCCTTTAGGCTCCTTGAGAGTAAGCTAGGCCAGACTGCCAGCTGGGCTGCTGCCAGGCCCTTGGGCAGGTCCCACAGTGCTGTTGCACCAGTAGGCAGAAGTATGGCACCAGCCCTGACCCCTGGATGCTAAGGCTGCAGGGAGAGATGGACCCAGCTGGCCACAGCATGCTCAGGGAGGGGCACTGACCCCAGAGCTCCTGTACCTGCCTGCAGAGCTGTCCTTTTCCAGCCCTGTCCTATGACTTGAGATAGGGCCAGAGAGGGGATGGGCCTGCTGCCTCTGGCTTCTGCTAGAGGACCCAGGGAGTGGCTTGGCGAGAGTGATTTATTGGGAAAAGACAGGGTGTTGCTAGAGCTGGCTTGGCACTGTCGCTGCTGGCCCCTGGCAGCTCTGGCTCTGACCAGGGCTGTGGGGCCCATACCAATGCCCTTGGTGCGCCCAGGGGATTCACACTGTCCCTCCTCCAGACACCAGAAGATGAAGCACCAGGGCTTAGGAGATTAGGGGCCTCCAACCATCAGCTGGAGGGCGGGGGAGGGTGGTGCTTCGAGGGCAGGACAGGAAGCTGTGAGAGGGCACTATGGGTGACTCCATGTGCCTGAGTCCCAGGGGCCTTGGTGTCCCTGTGTTCTTCCCCACTTATACCCACCTGCCTACCTCCAGGCACATGGGGGGGCAGGCTGAGGAGCCCCCACAATTAACTGTGAGCCTAAAAATGCTACTGAGGAAGTATGGCCAGAAATGGGTCCTTTGGGCGCAGCTTTACCAGGGCTTTACAAGGCCTGAGGCCTCTTGATCTCCCTCCTTTCCTCCCTCCCTCACAGGAAGCGCCAGAGCTTTGTCTGGCTCCTTCTCCACTATGACCTCAGTGCCTGGCTATGGAGACTCTCAGTAAAGCCTTGTTAATGACTGAATAACCTTTATTAATATCATTCCTAGGGATTGAATCCAGGCTTTTCAGACTGAGCTAAACATTTTTATTAAATGTTTGAGACAAGGCCGGACGTGGTGGTGCATGCCTGTAATCCCAGCACTTGGGAGGCTGAGGCAGGAGGATTGTTGTGAGTTCGAGACCAGCCTGAGCTACAAAGTGAGTTTAAGGCCAGCCTGAAATGCATAGTGAGACCCTGTCTCAAAAAGGCAAAAAAAAAAAAAAAAAAAAATGTTTGAGACAGGGTTCTCCCTAAATTGTTCAGAGATGTTCAGGAGGGACTTGCAATCTCCCTGTCTCAGCCTCCTACAGTGCTGCAATTACAGGCGTGCACCATCACGCCTGGCAATCGAATAATCTGGACCTCAGGAATGCCCTTCTGCAGAGCCCTGTGGCCCACAGGTGCCATCACCCTGTTATGCTAGAGTTGTGACAATGAGAAAATCTGGGACCTTCAGAGAGGAAGTGTCCTCTCTGCTTGACTGGCCCATCCCTTGGGGATGTTTTGGGGATGCTAGGGCCCTCTGCCCCCTGTCCTGTGAGGCTGTCCTGGCTGCTGAAGCAGTCTGGGGCTATTAAAGGAGCTTGGGGACTAGGATTGGTGAAACACAGACTCAACAGAGGCCAGGCTCACTAAGTGGTCCAGGCTGGCCTCAAACTCCCAGCGATCTTCCTGCCTTAGTCTCTCGGATTCTGGGATTATAGGTCTCGCCACCACACTCAGCTGCTCTGGGCCTTTTGTTTTGCAGGCAACAGAAACCTAAGGCCAACAGGCTAGGGAGGCCCTGGGGGAGGCTCAAAAGACTGCACCAGTCATCACAAGAACAGAGCCTAAGGGCCTGGAAGTGGGGACTTGAAGCTTCCTGGACACTCTTCCTTTCAGGCCATCTCTGATTGTTTCTCCATGTCTGCCTTGTGGCCTCTTCCTGCTCTGCTGCACGGCCCCCAGCAACCTCAATGCCCAGAAACCTTTCTCCCAGGGCCCAAAGAAATCTGAAAGCAGTCTCTGATTGGCTGGGTTGAGGTCACGTGCTACTGAGTGGTCCAATCACTAGGGCCGGAAGTTTAATCACAGTCCCATTGACTAAAAGGCCAAGGTGTAGCAGGTTGCTAGAGTGACTTCCTTTCCAGGGCCTCTTGGAGAGTTGAGGGTTGTTGTGGCTTCTAAAACAAAGGTTTTTGTGTGGTCGGAGACGGGATGGTCACCACAGGACTCTGCCAGCCGCACCCTAGAGCCTTCCCAGTCCCATCCTGACACCAGCCCTCCTCAGCCTGCCTGGCGGAAGAGTAGGATGAGTTGGGTGGGAAGCAGGCTTTCCTGTTTAGATTTTTTTTTTTTTTTTCTTTTTTGAGACAGAGCCTTGCTATGTAGGCCATGCTGGCCTCAAACTCATGGTGATCGTCCTGCCTCAGCCTCTCAAGGACTGGGATTATAGGCATATGCCACCACTGCATCAGTTTTCTCCTGACTAGACCTGGTTTTGCCATGCTTGGGTGGTACTGTTGTCCTGTGACCCTGCCTATACTGCCAGGCACCCACAGGAGGGAAGAGACTGGGAAGGATGCATGCACTGAAGAGAATCAGGTACAGTACGTGGCCTGAGGAAGCCCGGATCCAGACAAGCATCTCAGGGACCTTTCTGTGTCTTATGTGGTCTCAGAACTCTGGAGACTTTTAGCTATTATGAGGTCCTCACCCTAGGAACTGCCCCCGTAGTAAAAATCAAATGTTTTGATTCAGGCCTGAGCTCTGCTCCTTATGA
>PVKA01040509.1:0-18709 GCA_004027165.1 Ctenomys sociabilis | reverse complement strand
GAGCTCACCTGAGTTTCATGATGTTGCAGTACAGGTTCTCCTATGTCCTGAGTCTTCGCTGACCTTGAAAGGATAGGGCCAAAATGTTGGCTGGCCTTGTGGCTCTTCTATTTCTCCAACTATGACTTGGGATCTTAGGTTGTTAACCATCCAGAAGAAAAGCTGATTAGTATCCTGCAGCATTTGCCATTCACTAACAAAGAACAGGGGTTGTTTTTAGGAACCAGGGATTGAATTCAGGCCCTTGTGCTTGCCAGGAAAGCACTTAATCCCCTAAACCCTCTCCCAGGTCCCTGTATATCTATCCTAACTATGTGGCATGTACACACACAAAATGATCGCTCATTTCCACTTTCATATGTATCCCTGTTATAATAGGAAATGTGTATCATGTGTTGTTTAATTATAAGATCTAAGACTTATGGAGGCCAGTTATTCCCAAGATGTAATGAATTTCATGTTGTTTAATATTATTTAAGATATTTGTGGAAATCTTTCTGCTCTACAAAATTTAAAACCATATTACTCAGCTATTAAGAACGATAAGTTCGAAGCATTTATACTGAAGTGGATGCCACTTGAACATATACTCATAAGTGAAGTAAACCAGACACACATGTGTAAATATCGTATAGTCTCCCTAGTATAACAAGCGAAAAGGAGAAATACAAAAGGAAACGTACAACAACTAAAATCAATTGAGTCAGATGTTCCCATGTGTTTTCCTGTGTTCACCACTCATACTAGCTCAGGGAATCGGTCTCCTATTATATTGGCCCAGTTTCAGTCCCACACAATAACCCCAACCTGTAACTGAAAAGATCATGCTTGGGCGGGGAGATAGCATGGCTGACTGGCCAGCACAAGGGCAGTTTTCAGTCCCCAGTACTGCGTGCCTTCCAGACCTGGAAACCAGGGTGCCCTGGGCCAATCCTTCAAACCAGGCATGTGATATACACTTGTAATCCCAGCTCTGGTGAGGCTCAGATAGGTGAATCAGTGCAAGCCCAAGCTGCATAATGAATCCCTGTACCAAATAAGTAAGTAAATAAATAAATAAATATTACACATCGTATTTACATTTCCACCGTCTTTTCATTTTCATGGTGGTTTATCCACTCACAACAATGCTAATTTTTTTTTTTTTTTGGTTCCTGAAACCAGAATGAAAAGGGAAATAAACTTCAAAAAACTGTACATATTTTTCCCTGTATATTGTCAGTATACTGCAAAAAATAAAGCTTAAAATTTTACAGTAGCAGATGGTCCATGTATTTAGAAATGCCATAGTCGTAATAATTAAAATATTCACAATAATGTTGGTACTCAATATGAATTAGGATGTATTGTCTCTGTGTTACTGCAAACCATTTTTATTCAATAAAAATGTGACATACATGTGAACATACACATAAATAAATTCATGAAAATTCTTCTGCTTCCATCAACAATCTCTGGCATTGCTATTCCTACAGACAACCCACTACTAATATGGACTACTGGACTATATTGGATTATTTTGCTGAATTCACGCATGTACAATATTTAAATGGCAATGGAATACCTTTCTCTGACATAACTAAGGAAAAAATAGGGATACAAATGAAGGACCATTTTGTATCTGTATGTACAAAATCAGATAGATACACAGCTAGTTTCTCTTAATTCAATCAGAAGCTAGATTTGTACTAATAATGTTTGGACAGAATATCATTTCTGCATCTTATAATATGAAAAACCACTACACAGACAGCAATATGCAATGCATTAATCACTGAAAATGTCCCATTACTTAATTTTGAAACTGCCTCATTACTATTTGCTTCCCAATAAAATTAAAAAAAGAGAATATTTATGTTTCAAATTCTGTAAAGTTTGAATGATAAATAAAAGTAACAGATAGTGATAAAAAGCATACTAAAATTGATTGCAAAATATATGTTCTGATCAACAAATATGTAATCATTATCATTGAAGAAAAAGCCATGCCCTGTAAGGCTGGAAATTTCACCTCTTACCACAGTTGGGATCTTCCTCAAATTCTAATTCATTTCTTATCTCATGACCCTGTAATAAGGATGTTAATAAACAAGTATTTCTGTGATATTAGACTGCAGTACACAAATGTACAGATGCATGGTCTCTGACTAAAGCTAGTGAATTCTGAGAATGAATTTTCCCTGACATAAACCTACATTTGAAAATCAGAAAGTGATCTAGATTCATAATAATGGACACTTTGTCACACAGAGGATTATTTTTTCCTTAATCTGTAGCTTAATCGAGTGCCCTAACTTGATGCTTGCAACTGGCATGATTTTGCTATATTTGCATTATTGTTTTATAGTTGAAGTGATAATATTTCATGTATTCCCTTTAAAGTATTTTTGATGGCTTATTCTTTGTAATTTGTGTTACTTACTATAAGTTTTCTGTCACTCCCCAAAATATTTTGCATATTTAGTAAAGTGTATGTTGTTTAATTGCATACTACATTTTTAAGAGTCTCATGCTCTACCGACTGAGCTAGCTGGGCAACCTCATGCTACATTTTAAAGAAGATTCACTAGGTCACTGTGAATAATTTGCATAAACTGTATCACTTTTAAGCTGAAATAAACACAAAATCTTATTTTTTAATTTTATTTCATAGAGGAGCAGAAAATTTACTCATCATCTGCATCTCTGTTCTCTTTACTAGGCATTCCAATGTAAAATTGTATAAATAACTATATATTAATTCAAAATTTATTTAGTGACTCTTCCATTTATTTAGCAGTGAATATGGTTATATTTTTCAAAATTCTTCTCCATATAAATAAAATAATTTTATCTTTATCTGCAATTGGTAATATGAAATCTGTGATATAAGTACTGTACATATACATACACATGTAAATAAATGAGAAATCCCACATAGCTTATCTCTTTTATTCCTACGTTGTTGTGTTACTACATATCTACATTCCATACAATTTTTCTGTTTAATTTTTCCAAAGTTTGATGTCATTATTGCTTTGTATCAGTTCTAAAAGTGAGTATTTTATTTCTATGTACTTTGTTCAGAGTTTCATGGCCCAGCTGGGACTCATAGCCCTCCTTCTGTTCTCACCCTCCCCAGGGCTGGGATGACAAGCATGTGCTACTACGCCCACACATAATCGAGGTTGAGCGCACCCCAAGAGCAGGGCAGGAGCAGCATGTGGGACTGGGATAGAATCTGGACCCTGAGCCTGCCAAAGCAGGAGCTTAGTCCGTTCAGCCCTCTCACTGGCCCTTAAAAGTATTGATTTTAGTGTAAGGTGAAAGATTTATACGATCTGAAGAGAAACCAGAGTACAAAAAGTATTGATTTTAACGTCTTTGGTTTTGTCATAAAATAAATTCCCTATTTTTAATTATATTAGTGGCAATTTCAACAGAACATTGAGGAGTGTTCAGTGTGAAATATTCTCTTTGATGCTTTTATGTCCTCACTAAAACATTATAGTTTTGTTACATATTGTAAGTTTTTAAAATTAATTGTATTGTTATATTTTAAATATACATAATGATCACATTCATCATAGCAATTTGTACCTGTACACGATATTTTTAAAAAATTTGTTAAGATCTCCATCCAGCAGAAAAGTATGAAAATGAAGTATACATCGTGGGGCCATAATATTAAGCTGAGCTGTAAATGGCTATGGTCAAAAATTTCTTTGAATAACTCACTATGGTTGCAGAATTCTGGACTGTGTTGGATTGTGGTGTCGAGTTCAAGCACCTAAGTTATTTGAATGACAATGGAGTGCCCACCTTTGACAGGTGTAGACCAAGGAAGGGGTGTAGAAAGAAAAAATCATGTGTGTGTGTATAGACAGTACAGTTGGGATAGATAACGCTGTGCTTCTGCATAATCCTATGAGAGGCAAGATCTGCACTAATGGTGGTTGGACAGGATATTGTGTTGGCTTCTAGTTATGTTGGCTTCTATTATGGTCATCCACTAGGAAGATAATTTTTGAATTTTTGATATAATTCAATAATTATATCAAAATATAATCTTATAAAAAATAAGATAAGTAAGCAGGTACACTTTTAATTCACTGATAAGAGATAAGACAATAACATGTATGCACCTTGTACAATACCAAAACATTATGAAAACAGTTTGCAATGTATTAGTTTATCGAATCTGTATTGTTAAGGTGTCTTGAAACTGTCTGATTGACATTTGTAGTTCAATAAAATAAAAAAAAATTGTATTGATTTTACTGAGAAAAAAGAGATAAAATAGCAGTGGAACAGTTTCAGAATAGGTTACATTTAATATTGTTGTCTTTGTAGGAATTATTCAGAGGACAAGACACAGACATGAAATCTTGTCCAAACAGTATTAGTACAAACCTTTCTCTCATTGAACTAAGAGAAAGTAGCTGTATATTTTTCCTATCTTGCATATACAAATATATTTTTTCACTACAAAACAGTCCTTTATTTGTATTCCCCTGTTTTGTTTTCTTTTGTCAGAGATGGGTGTTCCATTGCTGTTAGAGAAGCTGTATTTGGGGAAGTCTTTAGAGGATCTTTTTTTTTTTTTTTTTTTGTCTTTTTGAGACAGGGTCTCACTATGCAGTTCAGGCTGGCCTTAAGCTCACTTTGTAGCTCAGGCTGGTCTCGAACTCACAAGGATCTTTTGATTCTTCTCTTTACCATTTGCCTGCTTTCCCTTCCACTCCCTTTCCCTCATTTACAAAAGCTTTTTCTCCATTTTTCTTCTATTTTCTTTCTTCCTTTTCCTTCTCTTTCTCTTCCCGCGCTCCTCCCTACTTCCTCTTCCAATCTGAACTTTTTCCCCTATTTCGTAAGATCATCATACCGTTTGTTAACTGTTCTTAGGGTATATACGTCCTCAGCAAGTTCTCTTAAGTTAACTTGGAGATTTTGACAATTCTCAGGTGTTCACACTTTGGTTTGGCTCTCACATGTTCTGGTCACGGTCTTGGTTTATCTAATTTTCTTCATGTAGTTTTAGAATAAACCTTTATTCTCTTTTATTAAATATCAGTGCTTGTTGGTCCAGACAGTTTCTTTTGGTTTCAAAGTTCAAAAATGATACTAAGTGAATCTGATGATGGCAGAAATGCTCTCTTCATCCCTCTTTTAGTCAAAATGCTCTTGATGTACAGATGCTTTGCAACGAAAACACATACTAAAAAGAAAAAAGAAAGCAACATCCAAAGGCTGAAGATTAAATATTTTGCTACCAGCTCAGGAGAAACTTGGGTCAGCCATGTATTTAATCCAAAGATCTATACAACCAAGCTTCCCAAAAAGGCCACAACCACAACCACAACCACTGCCAACACAATGATAATACCCTGTGGACACGGAGCAGGGGGAGGCTCTCCAGGTGGATAGTGGTCTGGGTACAGTAACACGCACTGCTGCTGGGAGAAGTTACTGCTCTCCAAGACTGTACTAGAGAACAGGGGTGGAACCTTTTCGTTGGTTTCTCCTGGACCCAAAAAAGGAAGCTGTTCATCGGGCTTTTGTTCTCTAGCTAGAAAAATGGGAATATAATAATGTACACATGAATATATCACAAAAGAAGCTCCGTCCCACAGTATGTAAATGAGATCCCGCCCCATCAATTGGAAGGCTTCCACTGGGTTTCTTATCACAGTATCTATCTGAAGGGAGGCAGTATTTTCCTCTGCAGTGCTCCCCTGGAAGGAGGGTGAATTTGTACACCTGCCCTCCAAACACTTCTCGTTGTGCCTCACTGATACTTTGTGAGACCACAGGTTTTGAATTAAAAGGACTTATGTTTTGTTTTATCTTCAATTTCTTCTTTAGTCTTCAAGTACTAATTATGCGTTTTTCTGGGATGTAGTGCTATGTGGTGCATATATTTGTACATTATTTAATGATCAGGTCAGACAGGTTAGAATATCTGACACTTTTTGTCTTGATCCATATGGATGCAAACAATAAACAAGGCTGATTTTGTTTTAGTTCCATTCAAATAATAATATTGATGTTAAATAGTTCATATTGTTTGCCTGGTAGTATCAAATCCTGTCCCTCTGTCTATATTTGAATAAGCATATTGTTTTTTCCTTGCAGGAACGTGAGTGTTTATAAAAATTGTGAACTTTTGTAATGCAGTATTTGGAATATTTTTCTCTCTGTTCTCTCTGTCTCAATCTCTCTGTTTCTCTGTCTCTGTTTGTCCCTCTGTCTGTCAGTCTGTCTGTCTCTGTGTCTGTCTGTCTGTCTGCCTGGTACAGGGTCTTGAAAACAGGTCCTTGCTCTGGGCAGGAAGGTGCTACACCACTGAGCTGTGTTCCCTGCCCTTGGGACAATTTTTTGTTCAAAAGCTTTTTGACTAAGGCAAACTCATGTGAATTACATATAAAACAGATAATGTACATCATATATCCACTTTCCATTAAGAAATTACTACAAGAATACGTTTATCTTTCAGTAGTGGGAATTGAAAACCAGGCCTTTGTGCTGAACTAGATCATTAGCCTGATTTCATTGTTCAAATACTGAGAAATGCTGCGTGTTAAGGTGGCCAAGCTGGTTTGAACTTGCAATTGTACTGCTTCAGCCACCTGATCCTGAACTAGGATTACATAGGATACACCATGACCAAATTTTATTGTGGAGTTTAGAAGTGACCTATAAATTCTTTTTTTTTTTTTTTTTTTTTTTTTTTGTGACACTAGGGATCAGACTTTGGAACTTGGTGTTGCCAGGCAGGCACTTATGCGCCTATCTCTCGAGCTCCTAGACTAAGATCACGTTGGACATTCTCTTTTGACTCTGTTGAGCACAGTAGCTATGCTTGTATCACTCCACCTTCAGTGTTTATTTCCAGTCATTTAGTAATTTTCTAAATTTTATTTAGGAAGTCAAAAATCGAAGAGGATTTCCTTTTCAGTTTTAATTGTAGGAGTATATGCTTGCTATATATAGTGATTACACATACATTCATACACATACATAATGTGTCTCTATTATTTTCTTCTCCATCTGTCTTTCTTTTTCTTTTTCCAGCATCACATTTGTTTATTTTCTAGATCCATATGAAGTTAATTGTCCTATGTACTGATCAATAAGCAGACATTGTTCCTTGTTTGTAATATTTCTTGTGCAACTGTGGTTGTGCTCAGAAAAGTTTGCCCACAAAAATGCCCTCAAGTATTTTACCTGATTTGTCGCATAGGAGATTGTTCTTCTAATGCTGAGATCTTTGATATTGTCCATTTTCTTAGCACTACTTAGTACAAAAGAAGATCTTTCATCTAGTGAAGAGATTTAGTGCCTGTTGGAGATAACCTAGCTGAGCATGACTGGAGTTGTTTCTTCATGTTCTGCTTCATTGATCTACAAGTCTGGTTGTGCCAGTTTTGAGTTGCTTTTTTATCACTAGTTTGTAGTATAATTGAAGTCTCCAATTGTTATGCGTTTTACCTTGCTTAGAACTACAGATGCATAACTGATGAGGGAGAGTCGTAGGTGACTGAATTTCAACCTTTTGCGCTAGTACTTTATCTTCCCACAGATGTGTTTCTTGATGTATCAGAGATGTTTCATATAACATTATTTTCCTTTTATTTGTTTTAAAAATAATTTTGTTGAAGAACAAATAACAATGACAGTTTCAAAACCTATTATTAGCACAGTTTCAGTAATTCATATGTTGCATATTGTTGCCTTGGTGGTTATTCATTGAACAAGATGCAGACAAGATATCCTGTCCAAAACACTATTGGAATAAATCTTTCTATTCATTGAATTAAGAGAATGCAGCTGTATATCTATCCTAACTGTGTGGAATATGCAAATACAAAATGGTCATTCATTTCCACTTTCATGTGTATTACTATTATAATATGAAATGTGTATTATGTATTGTTTAAGTATACAATCTCCTTATGGAGGCCAGTTATCCGCAAGATGGGATGAATTTCCTGATTGCTTAATATTATTTAAGATGTTGGTGGAAATCTGTCTGCTGTACAAAACATAAAACCACCTTTGTGTTTAGTATAATGGCTAATTTTTTTATTTGAATATTAGGAAAGGGTCTACAGGGCATTCAGGGTCTCATTATTAGAGTGGACTGGTAGTCATCCTCCTGTTTACAGCCTCTCAAGAGCTGGGATTACAGGCGTGCACCACCGCTCCTAGTCTCAATTGGTCTCTCAGTGTGCTCCCTTGGGGCGAGGCCGGTACACTGGCACAGGGCTCGAACCCCTCACCCTTGGTTTTATTCACTTTCATCCTCTGAGGCATTGGGTCTGCCCTTACGTTTAACATAATGATTATCAATATTTAACAGTCTGGACTCAAAGAATAAAAACAATCGGCTTTCTAGTTTATCAGTGACAATTTGGCCAATAAGTACCAACATAATAGGAGAGTGAAGCAACTGTTTCAAAATCTTCTGAGGTACTGGCCATAGTCATGAAAAGTCTACCCTCAAATTGTCATCTAACCTTGATTAAGTTCACATTTAATGTAGGAGTTCCTTCGTTTTTTTCATCTCAAAACAAGAAGTTAATATTTATAATCCCAAAGATACATTATTGGATTCCCACAAGTTAATTGCAATGTACCACTCTCAGTGCAACCTATGGCAAAAGTAAAGGTACTTAAACCTATTTATTATTATTGGGGAGATAAGGAGCCCGAAGCCCAGCAACTAGAATGGCTTTCCAGAAGAAAGAGACTGTCCTAGGGCCTCACCTGGTTTTATTCAGTGAAGGGGTGGCTTGAGGAGGAAGACTGAGAATTGTGGAAAGTAGGTGACTACTGTGAGCTGAGCTAGTTAGGTGGCCTATATTTACCTCTGTGATATGCAGAGAGGATATGCAGAGAAAGTAATCTGCTTTATGCTATTGAGATACTCTGTAATGATTTGTGGGTTCTTGTGATTCAGGTTTGATTTAATCTTTGCAGCCCCAGGAAGTCATAGCCTCTATCTCGAGGCTCGATCCAAGCTGGAAGCACAGAGCATTGGCTTTTTGTGCTGTTTGACCCGGCTCACATTAAAGAGTAGCAGGTGTAGATTAGCAGGTAAACACACGTGCCACCTTCAAAGACTATCACCAGCACCTCAGCAAGACCAATATACAATTCTCAAGGCCAATTGAAACTATAAACAGAAGTCCTAGCCAGCTCTCCACGTATCAATATGAGGAAATAGCGTCAGGCCTAGTCAAAATGGAGACAGTTTCTCTTGTTTTGAGGACAGCTGCTCAAGTGGTCCTCTACAATTTAAAGTAAAACAAAAACAGTAATAGTATCGTATTTATATCTGAGGTCCTACAACATGAATACGGGAGAGGAACGCACGTTAGTAAATTGCACTGTAATGTAATTATAAGTTTTCGACATAAACAACTTTGTGCTCTCTATGCAGGCATATGCCCAACAGCTACCAGAATGTTCTAGCCTTCCTATTTGCCATAGAAGAGATCAACAAGAACCCCTATCTTTTACCCAACATATCTCTGGGATATGAGTTGCACAACTTTCTTTACAGTCACTGGAGGATGCTGGAGAACTCTCTGGTTTTGCTCACAGGACAGGATGAGATCCCTAATTACACATGTGGGAAAAGGAGAAAGACAGCAGCAGTGCTAACAGGAGCACTGTGGGCAACATCTGTTCAAATTGGCACCCTGCTGGAGCTCTACAAGTTTCCACAGGTGAGGATGAGTGAGATGAGGAGCCATCAAAGCATGTCTATGTTTGTGACGTTGTGAGACACTTGAACAGGGCAGAAGAAGCATCCTGGCTAAAGCTTATCTTTACAAGTATTTGATTTGAAGATATAAGTGTACGGAGAGCTGGTGGTTTGCTCTCTGTTTCCATGTGCACAGCAAAAACAAGTGGAGAAGTGAACAAAAGTAGTTTCTAAGAAAATAAATCAGATCAGATGTTGCCAGAGAAACTTTTACCGAATGAGATAGACTGGATGAATAACATCTCCTCCTACCCTTTCCTGCTGTAACTTATTCTCCAGGCATAGTGTGGCTTATGTCAGCACTCTTCCTTTTATGCATTTCAATTTTCTTTCCTTTTAGGTTACATTTGGTTCTTTTGATCCTATGCTAAAAGACAATGGACAATTTCCTTCTGTCTATCAGGTAGCCCCTAAGGACACATCCCTGGCCCTTGCTATGGTCTCCTTGATGCTTCATTTCCGATGGACCTGGGTGGGCCTGGTCATTATGGAAGGTGAGAAAGGTCATCGGTTTCTCTTAGATGTGACAGGGGAGATGGACAGGAACCAAGTCTGTGTAGCATTTGTCAAAATGGTCTCAACTTTCCTCGTATCATATGTGGCATTAACAAAGACACACATTATCCTGACCAAGGAAATATCACAAGTAAAAGTGGTAGTCATTTACTATGACACTGATTTTCTAAATGATGTGAATTACAATCTAGAGAATTACTTAGTATTGGACAAAGTCTGGATCACAAACTCACAATGGCATGCTGGCATGACTGGGAAAAATTTCATACTTGATTCATTCCATGGGACGTTCATTTTGTCAAACCATCATGAGAAAATTTCTGGTTTCCAAACTTTTGTCCAAGAAGTGAACCCTTCTAAATACCCAGAAGATTTGTACCTCACCATGTTTTGGTTCCAGAATTTCCATTGCTCATTCTCTGATTCTGATTGCTCGTTGGAGGACTGTACACCTAATGCTTCTATGACATGGCTGCCTGTAAATCGCTTTGACACGGCCATGACCGATGGGAGTCACAATACACACAATGCTGTGTACGCTGTGGCCCATGCCCTCCACGAGATGCTTCTACAACAAGTACAAAGGCCGTTGATGGGAAACAAAGAAGGGATGATGTTTTCACCCTGGCAGGTAAATCATCATTTTTTTGTAATGGCATTCAATGTACCATTTGAGATATTACACGTATGATTCATCAGAGAGTTAGAATCACTTATAGCAAATTATATGTGATTCTACACCAGCACATTATGGAGCATACAAATATTCACTTAGCAAGGAAGTCTTAATATAAAAAAAAATCAATATGAGACAAGATCATTGCTTTTGTCTCAAGGATAGTAATGTCCACCTAGAAAATATATTTAGTATAAAATCCAAATACTTTCCATGACCTTCTATAAGCAGAAGAGAAAATTTTGTCATTCTTGAATTTGAATTGATTTAAAATTTATACATAATGAATTATCATAAATATCTCACTTTATGCTGCCATCTCTTTTGCTAGTGACAATTTCTTTTGGCCATTACGTGCTTTAGGGAGCACTGAGAGGCAAGTCTCTAAAACTTCCAGTTCTAATATTTTCTAACATTCCCGATAACTTTATTTAAATGAATTTGGAATTTTTTTTTTTCTGAGAGTAACTGATTTTCAAGTGAAAAATATGCTATTTTGTTCTACATAAGGTTTTATTAATTCTATTTTATTACAATCCAGTGTGAAATTTGCATTATGAAATAAAGATTGAAATAATTTGTTGCATTCTTTAACTCATTTCTGTCCTAAGCATGAAGACCCATTCACTAGAGGCTGGTGTCTCTTTTAGCTCCGCCCAATTTTGAAGAATATCCAATTTATCAATCCTGTTGGAGACCAAGTGATTTTGGATGACAGAAGGAAACTGGATGTAGACTATGACATTCTCAACTTTTGGAATTTTCCTGATGGCCTCAAAATCAAGGTGAAATTTGGAACATTTACCCATGGTGCTCCACATGGCCCACAATTGTCTTTATCTGATGATATGATTGAATGGGCCACAGGAATTACAGAGGTATGTTGGTCATAATCATAATGTGCTTCATCAGCAACAAATGAAATATTGGTGCACCACGCATTCTGCTAATGAAATGGGAAACTATGACCATTAAAATATCAATATTAGAGGATTGGCCAGATGCCTCAGTGAACTAAAGCACATGCTTAGGCACAGAGAAGCTCCCAAGCTTCGATCCCTAGCATGCTATGTCAGCCTTGCACCCAGAGAACCTTGAGACAGCAATACAGTCTGTGTGTGGTGGAAACAGTGTGTAATCCCTGCTCTGGGGAAGCAGAGAGCAGAAGAATCACTAGGTGTCTGATCTGCATAGTGAGATCCTGTAGACCCTGTTCTAAACAAAAGAAGCTCAACATTCAATTTTATAAATTTTCTCATTTACTGGCTTCCAATGAATTGGAGAGGAAAATGTTTATAGTTTGTTACTATTTATAACTTTTTACTGATAAATATGGCATTTACACACATATGTAGATTACATTATTCAGGTATGTATACAAATTGTTTTTTTTTCAATGTGGAAAGGAGTGGTGTACTTGTGTTTTTTTGAAGCATAATAGATTCATTTTTGTCACATAGTATAATACATATAACAATTAAGAAAGAAGAAGTAAAATAAATTGAATAATTCATTTTACATATGATGCATATCTAACATGATGAAAGCTCAGTTTCTATGTCTATCCTCTGAATTGAAATTATTTTATGTATTTTATGCATTTTTCCCAACATTTTATGGAGAAACAAATAGAAATGAGACAGTTTCAAATCAAACTGGTAGGACAGCTTCAATAATTAGTACTTTGTAAATTGTTGTCTTAGTGGTTATTCACTGTACAAGATGTAGACGTGATGTCCTGTTTAAAAACATCATAAGAACAAATCTTTCTCTTCTTTTAGTTAAGAGAATGTAGCTATATATCTATCCTAACTATTTTGAATATGCAGATACAAAATGGTCATTGATTTGTATCCTATTTTTTGTTTAATATTGCCATTTAAATATTATGTGTGTGTGTGAATTCATCAAAATATTCCAAAATAGCCCAGCTGTCCGAAATAGTTGTGGGATTTCCATAATACTGGTAATGTTAGAATTTGTTAATTTGAGCCATTTACAGCTCAGCATATTAATATTGCTTTACTATTTATACCTCATTTTTATGCTTTTCCGCTGGATGGTTAAGACCAAGATAAAGCAATACTTAGATAAGAAGAAGTGTAGCTTTTGTATGTGAATAGGTCAGTCAAATTCCCTCAGAATTTATCCTGAAACCATGAACTGCAGTTTGCAGATCCTTTGTCAGTGTCAAGCACCTGAATGCATCATGGCCATTGCTTGACCAAATTGCTCTCTATGAAAGCCTGAGAAAATGTTTTCTCTCCATGTGACTCTCCTTAGGTACACTCTACATCATCACTCACTTTCCTCTTTCGTGCCATAATCTCCTTGATTTGGAACACAAGTGAGTTACGTGATGTTACAGTGTAGCTTCTCCTATATCCTGTGTCTTCACTGACTTGAAAGGCTAGTAGCATAATGTTGGCTGTTTTTGCAGCCCTTCTTTTTCTCTAATTTTTGGTCTGCAAAATTCTTCCCCCAACGGAAGGTTGTTGATCTTCCTGAAGAGAAGCTCATTGTTATTGCCCTAAAACTTAGGGTATTCAGCTTTACCTTACTATCTGTCTGAATATCAACCATGTTAGGCATTACTTGGAACAGGTATTTTTCATCAAGTATTGATATGTTAAAATTTAATTTCCTACAGAATGTGAAGAAAAACATTAAGAAAGTGTAATGTATTTAAAATCATAGGAATAAACAATAACATATTTTTACACAGAAATTTAAAAATTTAACCATATACAACACTGTAGCAGGACAGTCCCACAACACCCTTTTTTGTGTCTCTTGCCTTCATTCATCACTCACTTCTGTTTTAAACAAACATCTACCTGAGAGACAGCACGCCAACAACTGGCATGTTGCAACAAGCAATACATATTCAGAGGACCAGAATGACCGGCATTCCCAGCACAAGCCTAGTTTTACTCATTGCCATCTTCAGGGCGGTTGCTTAGTTCACATATATCAGCATATATAATTTGTCAGGGTGAGAATCCTTCCAATTAACCGCTAGTTGGAGAAACCTTCTGAAGATTCTCAGGAAGGAGTGGTATATTTCTAAGAACTCATTAATATCTATTTTTCTTCAGACCCCACACTCTGTATGCAGTGAGAGCTGTCATCCTGGATTTAGGAAAACCTCTCAAGAGGGAAAACCTGTCTGCTGTTTTGATTGCACTGCTTGCCCAGAGAATGAGATCACCAATGACACCGGTAGGATCATGTCTTTGAGACAAATTCTCCATGTTCACTTTGTATTCACCCCCTTCCTCCAGAAAAGTGAAAGAAAAAATCTTACAGAGGTCACTGATGACCTGTCAGGTGGAATGTGATTTCTTCAAGTCAGTACTGGTATCCCTTTACAAACCCAAAACACGTTCTCGTTCTTTGCACTGGATATTCTCATAGATTCACTTTCTCTTTCTTTTATATTTTCTTTTCTTGTTGACATTGGTGAGGATTGACCAAGAGGTTCCTTTACCCATGCAGAATTTCATGCCTTCTTTCTTAGTTATTTGAGAGAAATCTTGCTAAGTTCCCCCCAGTCTGTTCCAGATGACTTTTCGGGATAGCAGGCAAACACAATTGTCCCCAGTTATTTCGATTGCTTTCTTAAACATACTGAAAATATTATTTTATCATGACAACTTCTTTCTGCCACCTCATAGTGTCTTGAGTTTTATCTTCTCCATAAATCATAACACATAGGGTCATTAAACAGCAGTTTATATGTTTTGGCACCTAATTTTGATTACACTGGAGATGTATATCCAGGTTACCCTTATGTTTCGAGACCAAGCGCGATCTTCTTAAAAAGCAGGTGCTCAGGCAGATTACGTTTGGCTTTAGACAGAGACATGTCTTTAATGTGCAGGATGCCTAGAGTACCGTATGACATCAGTTACTAGGATATTTTCCTTACTGCTCAGAAGTTACATTTTGGTAGGGAAATATTATACATTGTAAGTCATACTTTGAACCTCTCAGTGGTAGTAAAATATGCACTAGGCAACGGATTTAATGTTTAATTGCATGTATTACTTTTTAGAAGATTACAGACATTTTCTCAGAGGGAGTAGCATTAGTATTTCTTCTGACTTTTTTTCAAAATGTTTAGGTGTACGTGATAGCACTGGTTTGTATGGGTGCTATGATCCTCAGGGAGTTAATCCATGATGGCTTCATACCTGAACTTACTGTTAGGATAGAGGTGATACTTTATGAGTGGGGCAAGGAGGAGCACTTCTCTATTTCACGCTCCCCCCCCTTTTTCTCCCATGGTATGAACAGCTGCGCTTGTCCTGATCCTTCTGCCATGCCATTTCTGCCTTTAGTCCACTGACTATGGACTCAAAATCTGAGCCATAATATGATTTCCTAATAAACAGCCCAGATCCTCCTTCTGTCTCTGTCCTAGACAGAAGTGTTCTTTCCCCCCATAAGAATAGTCTTCTGTTTAAAAAAGTGAAATTCTCTGATAAATTCATGTTGCGTGTTTGTCCCAGGGATGAGAACTTGATTCCACCTTTCTTATACTAAAAAGAACTGGGATTGCATAAACTCTTGTTTAGGATTAGTAACAGTGGCCAAAATGTCCAGTTCCCTATATCATATTGAAAAAAGATGAAAATATAATCTGTAATTTAGTTAGTATGTTTTCATGTTTGCTGTGAAGCACATCAAGACTGATGATGTACCTTATAGTTAATCAATATGTGTATTCTTTATTGAATTGAAGGATAAGTTACTTTACACAAATTTTTCTGTGGACATACAGGGAACCATGTGTGTAGCAATGTCAGTTACATTTCTAGTTCATGAATAGCAACTGTTAGCAATTTTTTTCTTTTTAAAAATAATTTTATTGAGAAAGAAATATCAATGAGACATTTTCACAACCGATTTCTGGGACATTTTGAAGAATTAACACATTGCATATTGTTGTTATAGTGGTTATTCATTGTACAAGATGCAGACATGATATCCTGTCTCAAACACTAGTATAACAAACGTCTCTATTTGTTAAATTAAGAGAATGGAGCTTTATATCTATCCTAACTATTTTGACTACTGAACAATTTGTTTCTAATGCAATAGCTTGCAAAGGAAGTACAAACGCATCTGTAGCGGAACATATGACTTCTCAAATTTCACTAATTCAAGCACAAAAGAATTATTATTATCGAAACTTCCATATTTTCTTTATTATATATATTTGTACTTCCATGAATATTTGATTGTTGACATACTGTAGTTCTGCATGTGTGAAATATTTCTATGAAGAAAAAATACAGGCCAGTCAAGCCAATGAAAATACAAGGCAGGAACAACATAACAGATCTTCATAAAAGTTAAAACAGAAACAAAAAATTGGTAAACAAGTATGCACTTGATGCAAATGCAAAAAAGAAGTCTCAGTACACAATAGTACCAGAGCTGAATAGTGTCATTTCCACAGGTATATGGGAAATTTTGCTTATGAAAATAGTTTCCTCTTCCACATCAATTCATCTGAAAGTTTACTTGAAACTCTCAGCCTATAGGAAATGTTGTCCAAGGAGTTCTAAGAAACAATAAAACAGGGTGAGAACAGATACAGCTGAATAGATCAGAACTTGGATTAAAACAATTTAGAGAATATCATCTAAAATCCAAGGTTATCGGAATAAAGGGAGGGACATCTAGATGTCAACAAATTAATCTGAAATAAGAGACTTGCAGATCAAACAAAAGATTGCTATAGACTCTAATCACAGAACAAATGGACAGATTCTTAGGTACATATAAAATACCACAGCTGAATCAAGAAGATACAAAACTCCAAATAACCCAGTATCTGTTGATGAAATTTAAAATAGGATTATAAACTTACCAAGAAATAAATTTCCAGGCCCTGTTGAATTTACTGCTGATGTTTACAAGAAATTTTTATAAGATGTAATACCAGTGTCCCTTAAACTATTTAATAACATTGAAAGGGAAGCAAGAATTCCCAATTCATTCCTGGAAGAAAGTATTATCCTGATTTCAAAATCAGAGAAAAAATCAAATCCTGAAAGAAAATTTCAGGACAATCTCCCTAATGAACATAGACACAAAAGTCCTCAATAAGATACTAGCAAATAGAATGCAGCACATCATCAAGAAATGCATACATTATGGCAAGTTAAATTCACCTCAGGAATACAGGGTTAGCTCAAAATGTGCAAGTAAGTGTAGGTACTACACCATGTCAACAAAGGGAAGGATAAAATTCACATAATCATCTCAATAGAGGGAGAAAAAACATTTGACATCCATTTATGGTTATGAAAACCTTAGTGAAAATTGTCAGAGGTGGTAATAATCTCAATCTGATAAAAGCCATCTACGGCAAACCAAAATCCATCATCTGAAATTTTGAAATATTGACAGCTTTCTTTCAGGAATAAGACACTGATGTCCATTGTGATGACTCCTGTTCAACATAGTCTGAAAAAATTAGCCAGAGCAATTAGACAAGACAAATAAATGAAAGGAATAAAGAGAGGATGCACACTGATAGTGGTGCATAAGATACTAAATCAGATGCTGGCCGAATAAAAGGGGATTGGAGGGAGGAGAACATGAATTTAGACACTAGATGAACATGCACCAGCTCCATACAGTGAATGGACTGGCCAGGTACTGGAAACATGTACAAATTAGTACTTTTAAAAAGAGAGTAAAAAGCCACTTTATGTTTCCCACAGCTGCCAATATTATTCCAAGAACATAAATTTAAAAGTGACTTTCCTTGAGAACTAACTTGTCGTATTGTGGTGTCCCATCTAAGTACTAACCAGGCCCGACCCTGCTTAGCTTCTGAGATCAGACGAGATCAGGCGCGTTCAGGGTGGTATGGCTGTAGACTAACTTGTCACATTGTATCCCAAGTTGAGATTTCCATTCTGAGGAGAGTCTATGTCCAAATTCATTCTGTGAAATTTAAGATGGTATACTACTTCTGTTTAAAGGGAAATAATATTAATGCATGAAGAAAATATAATAATGTGAAAATCAAATAAAGAAAAGAACTATTCCATAAATTAAGCATAAAAAAGAAACTGATGACATCCCATGAATGACATCTATACAATTTTAATATAAAGTACACATTTTATGGTTAAATTCTGAAAGCCCAAATTACAGTGGGATTTTTCTTGTGACTGCTTCTATCAAAGATTATGTTACATGTTCCTGTCATTACAACACATTAAATAAATCATACAAATATAATCATGTGTTAAGAAAGAGGAATATTTCTGAGATAATTTTCCTAATGTTTTATTGTGTTAAAACCCATGTAGATTAATAATTGAATGTTATAATCATGGAACTTAAATTAAGGTAAAAATAATCTAGTTCTATACCTTTGTCACTACGCATTCACTGGTGGTGATACATAGAAATTAGCATTTAATAAAAGTTAAAGTATTAAATATATAAAAATAAAACTAATTGACCCAGGGAGATAACTCAGTTGCATGGTGCCTGCCTGGCAAGCATAAGGTCAGTGAAGTCTTCTCAGGGTTTATCTTGTAGTCCTGTACATTATTCTGTAGTTCCTTTGTCTGTGTCATCCATGTGGATGAGTCACGGCCAATGCTTGACCAGATTGCTCTCTGTGAGAGCCTGAGAGAAAGTTTTCTCTTCATGTGACTCTCCCCAGGCACACTGAGAAGACTTCAATGACCACATAGGAAATATAAAGTACATGTGTTGGTATATAAGTTTGG
>PVKA01040508.1:0-18681 GCA_004027165.1 Ctenomys sociabilis | reverse complement strand
TCAGGTTATTTGGTGTTCTGTATGCTTCGGTGACCTGAATGTTGGATTGTTTCCTCATATTTGGGAGGTTTTCTGCTATTATTTCTCCCCAAATTCTTTTTATGTCATTTGTGTTGACTCCTTCATTCTCGTTGATACGAATTATTCTCACATTGTTCATTCTGGCGTCATCCTGCAGGTGATGGATTATTTTTTCCTGCATTCTCGTTGCTTTTAAGAGATCCTTTCTCACCTTTTCACTAGCTGCTCCGGCATCTTGAAGATCTGAAACTCTGTCTTTGCTTTCACTCAGACGGTATTGTAGACTCATGATTACTATTTTTAGTTCTTCTATATCTCTTTGACTGTGTTTCATGTGTTGTATTTCTTTTCTGTATTGCTCATTCAAGAAAGCCATCAAATTTCTGATCTCCTCAATTTTTTTTTTTATCCATGTCTTCTTTAGCGCTAGTTATTAATTCTTTTTGTGCACTGTTTCTTCCAAGTTGGGTTTCCTCTGTATATTTCTGAACTTGTTTCTGTATTTCAGATGCTATGATTTCAAAGAATTCTTGTTTTTCAAAGAATTCTTTTTTGATTTCAGAACTTATTTCTGCTTTGAGTTCCTCATGATCTTTCTGCTGTTGTTTCTTTGCTTCAGATGCTGTTATTTCATATATATCAGCTGGAATAGTGCTCTCTGCACTTGTTCTGGGTGAGCATAGTTTTTCCACCCAATGTTTCTGGAATTCATTCTTTATTTCAGATACTATGTATTCAGATATTTCTTTTTTAGTTTGGCGAATTACTTCTCATTTTATTTCCTCTATAGCTTTTTGCTGTTGTTCCTTTGCTGCTGTATCTGTTAATTCATTCATTGCAGCTGAGCTAGTGTCCTCTGCCCTTCCTGATGGACTCGAGGTCTGGGATTGCATTATTCCCCTTCTCTTTGTCATTTTGTATAGCACTGACCTTTGACCTTTGGTGTAGAGCTTTGGTGCAGCTATGACTTTAGCTTGTTATGAGATTCGGGTGCCAGTCTATTAAGTTTGACATTTTCGAGGTATGCCTATCCTGGATCTAGCTGTTGTGTTCATTTCCTTTTTTGCTGCAGCTCCTTTGGTTCCCCTCTGTTCGTTCCCGGGGTCAGCCCTCCTGTGTGAGGCAAGTCATTCCCCAGGTCGGCGGGCCTGCGCTTTGGTGGGTCTTCTGGGCTCACAAAAGGATAGTGGATGATCTTATTCACTGAGTAGGCTGTACTGGGTTGGCCAGCCTGTGCTGGGTCCGGGTCTACAGGCCGTAACCCAAGAAGGCTGGGAAAGGTCCCTCTGGTGCAGTGGGCCTGGAGCCCTCACTCACAGGCCAGTCTCTGCTGGGTTTCGGTTCGTGGAGTGGGACCAAAGATTGCTGAGAAATGTCCCTCTGGCGTGGCAGGCTTGGAGTTCACACTTCAGGCCGACCTGCACTGGGTCTGGGGCTGTGGGGTGGGAGCGATAATCACCTGGAAATGTTTCTCTGGCACAGTGTGCCTGGAGCTCTCACCGGGCCACAGGGGGTGAGTGGCAGGGAATCCCTGGGAAATGTCTCTCGGGCACAGCGGGCCTGGAGTTCTACACTCACTGAACTTTGCTGCCCAGAGAATCGGGGAAATTCCCACTCATTCAGCGGGTTTAGGGCAGGGGATCCGGAGAGGTGCTGGTGAGTGGGTCCTGGGGTTTCGGTCCAGTCCTGGCTTGGAGGGGTTGGGGGCAGGGATCGGGTAGCGAGCGTGGGAAGAAGCCAATGGCTCTCCCTCAGACTCACCACACTCTCACTGATCGGGGAAGCCTGGTGAGTCGTGCAAATTCCCACTCGCTGGGAGAATTTGGGGTGGGATCCAGGAGGCCGCTGGAGTCAGCCGCTGTCTCAGGCCGTGGGTTGCGCTGTCTTGGGAGGTCTTTGGGGCTGGTCGGGCGCGGGCAGGATCGAGGAAGATGGCTTAGTAGGCAGCGCTGTCTCTCTGAACTTTTTCTTTTTATTTATTTATTTTTTCACAGTACCATGGATTGAACTCAGGACCTTGCACTTTCCAGGCACGTGCGGTTGCTGCTGAGCTATATCCCTGGCCCCTGAACTTTTAATCTTTTTCTTTCCTATGCTCTGTTTTAGGAAAGTTCATCAGGACTGCCTTTAACTCACCAGATTGTCCCTTTAATAGTGCCTGGTCTAGGATTCGTTTTCTATTCTATTTTTAAACCTTCTATTTTTAATTGCTTAAGTGATTTTTTTTGTATCCATATGTGTTTCTTTTTCTTTAATTTGTATTTTTACTGTCTTGCTTAAGGATTACTCTTTTGTTCTTCTGTTTGATCATCCAAATGTATGGATTTTACAATCTTTGACAGACTAGTCCATTAAGTTATCAGTGTCTGCAGTACATTTAGTGTTAGATTACTGACTTGTAGCTTACTTTTCTTGGATGTAGATTTCTTTGGCATGGAGGCTACTGGATGACAAGGGAATGGGTCTCCGTGTTCCTGTCTTTAACACATTCTCTAGAGCAGTTTTTGTTATTTTTCACCCCACCTCAGGTTACATGACAACATACCCAGGGGCTTGTCACATGATATTCAATGGGTGACTCAATCTAGCTGCAGAACCTATGAAGGTATCCTTCGCATCCTAGACCTATGACTTACTGAAAGCCGGAACCCTTACAAATTGCTGACAATTGATTTTCCCCCTTGTAGGGTCTTTCCTAGGTGGAAGGTGGGATTTGCATCCCAGCCACTGACTGCTTTCTTGCATGGAGTTTTCTTAGCTCCCTTCACTCTCCAGAACCACCTCTGCTTCCACACCCAGATCCTCCCAACCTGAGGGTTTACCTCTGCAGCATTTTCTCTCTGCTCCCTTTCTGTCTAAGCAGTTGTTTCTCCTGATTCAAAATTCAGCGACATGTTTTTTCCTTTTACATTTATAGATGTTGATAATTTGGATTAGGGAGGTTGTATCACATGCTAGTTAACCAGAAAGTCAATTTCATAGCTTTTCATAAGTAGTTCCTTTATCTATAACAAATTTCTTTCCTTTTTCTTTTTCTTTTTTTTTTGGTACCAGAGTGGAACAAATTTCTAAGTCCTCTGCCTTCAAATCTGCCTTCAAAAACTGTTCAGAATCCCTTCCATGCAAATAATTTTTTTTTTTGCAGATAAATGACATCTCATGGATACTTTCCTACTCTGTCTTTTACTACCTTGTAATTACTTTTCTTACCCTCTGCTCCTTAGTTTCAGAGTTATCTTTGTACCTTCTGGAGCTTCATAAATTTGTCTAGCACATTATAGGTGCTCAATAAAAATTTGTCTTATTAAACTGACCAACATGGAGCAGAGACCCTGAACAAGTTCAAACGGATTGTGTTTTCAGAAAGCAAATTGATCAAGCAATGGCTGTGACTCAGCCACATGGCTTACACTGTCAAAACATCTACAAACTGCTGTGCATGTTTTCAGGGTAAATTGTACGGAAATTTGACTGACCTTGTCAGATGGAAAACTTACATTTTTAGTTATATAGGACTTGCTTTAACTTGGTCTTAACCATCCAGCAGAAAAGTATAAAAAAGAGATATAAAAAGTGAATCCATATTAATATACTGAGCTGTGAATGGCTTGTCAACAACTTCTGACATTGCCAGTTCTGCTGATAACCCACTATTATGGACTACTGGAGTATATTGGATTATCTTGCTAAATTCAAGCACCTAAAATATTTGAATGGCAATGGAACACCTGTCTCTGACAAAACAAAAAAAAAAAGGGGGATGTAAATGAAGGACCATTCTGCATATATGTATATATATGTATATAAAAAATAGGATAGATATACAGCTACTTTCTCTTAGTTCAGTGAGAAGAAAGATTTGTACTAATAATGTTTGAACAGGATATCATGTCTGCATTTTGTACTCTGAATAACTACCACGAAGACAACAATATGCAATATATTAATTACTGTAACTGTCCTACTAACCTGTTTTGAAACTGTCCCATTGCAATTTCTTTCTCATTAAAATTAGTAAAAAAAAAAGAGAATTGTGTTTTAAATTCTTATATCTAACCTCTTCAAGCTATTGGAATGCTTTGCTGGTGTCGGAATACAGATGTAAATTACAATGGAAATGGATTTAGGAGCTGTTTCACAGTCATTGGGACTTGGTGACACATGAGACAACGTGTAGAACAACGGGGTGCAAGGAAGCAGACAATACTGGAATTCATCTCAATGTTTCTAACTCGCAGTTTCTAGTTTCCTGACAATGTTAACCAACAAAATGAACACTAAGCAGATTTGTAGCAAATATAATGAGTAAAGTTGAAGATACACTGAATTTGATCAACTTTTCATAATTTGTGTCTATGTGTCAGATTAATACAGGGATGTCATATTTATAACATGTTTCAGAAAAATCTCTAATCAAAAACTTTCATCTGGAATGTAAATGGTGCAATATTTTGATAAAGTTATTGGAAATTATCCCCAACAATTTAGGAGATGTAATAAATAAAAACATCTTGTGTAAAATTGTCATTCTCCTACAGTTTGCATAATTTCTCTTGATGAGGCATATAACTGTTGAAGCATTTGCTTAATTGATAATTTGTGCATAATTTTCTAAACTTTGGAACATAATTATCATCACTTGTGTTGGAGTTAACATTGAAATGAAACACTTTGGTGAAATGTTTCAGACATCAACCAAGTTATGAAGATAGCAAATAAAGCAGAAGAAAGAAATTTTTTGATTAACATAAGAATAGCAGGCTTCTGCCAAGCTCTATACAATTTAGCATGTCTCAGGGTGAAATAAATTTAAGTATAAATAGAGCATTAATCTAAAGGAAATCCAAGCAAGAATTTAATGACTTCAACCAAGACTAAAAGACTTTACTTTTAATTTTGATTTTTTAATATCTATCTGAATGTGCGCACACCATCTAAAATCTCCATATCTCAGTTTCCTTATCTTTCAAAAGGGGTTACCACTGAGAATCCTTCCAATTCTTCCACTCTGTTATTCAAACATCTAGTCTACACTCACCTTATTTTTCAGTTTCTTACTCATTAATATCCATCTTTCTTCCCTCATAGATCTGTTTGGGGGATTAGATGAAATAATACATATTATTTTCAAAAGCTAAAGATGTTTTGCAAATGCAAAAGGTAAAGATAATATAAGATTTTAAATTCATGTTGAGGAAATTGTTTTGAAATTGGCTACTAGCAGAATTTTGCTTCAGAAATAGTTAAACCGAAGTATAAAGTAGATACAATAATGAATCTTTGCACCCACTGCAAGGGATCTTAGACAGCGCTGAAATTAAGAAACTGAGTTGCAGCTGTGTGTAGTGGTGACTTAATGACTCAGAGAACTTGTCTCACAATTGAAAAAAAAAATGCTGGGGCTTTTAGTTTAGCAAACGCCCCAGTTGAATTCCTTTGGTGGTCATGTTTAGGGTGGGGGTGGGGAGAATAAAGAAAAGGAAAGAAGCTAAGTTCTAAAGCTGGTGAACCAAAATGTCATAGATAAATAATACCTTGTGTTATTGTTATTACGTCCATGTGACCTCACACTTAGAACAGCATTCTATCATCTTGTATGGTTTCTGTGGATTAGCAGTTTTGCAAGAGGTCTTCTGGGAGGTTCTAATTTAAGGTCCCTCATTGGGTTAAGGTCAAATGCTGGTTGGTGCTGGAGAGGCAAGGAACAGGCAGGGGTTGGAGCAGCTGGACTGATCAGGGTTTGATGCTTCACGTAGACTCAGCCACCTTTTCTGTAGCTCCTCCCAGTGGGCTGCTTTAGCTTCCTCACTATCTAATCTGCAGAGCCTCAGATTCTAACATGGCTGACAGCAGCTTCAAGAGAGAGTATTCCAGCAAAATGCAGCCAGAGGTCCATGACCTTTCATGACTTGAAATTCTCACAATGTAACAACTGCTGTACTTTAACTAGACAAAGCATTCATAAAATCCTACTGAGTTTCTAGGGGGTGAGACACAGATCTTACATCTTGATGAGAAGTGTCAAGGTCATGTCCCAAGAAGAATCAGTGAGGAGGTAGATACTATGCAACCTTCTTTTTTTTTTGGCAGAACCAGGGATTAAACTCAGACCCTTACACTTGCCAGGCAATCACTTATTCTACTGAGCCATCTCCCCTACCCAAAAGTTGAGAAGGAGTTTGTTTTGTTTTTTTTGTTGGCTACTTAAGACTGCCTTAGGGTCAGCAGTGGTACAGCATCTGGAGCTGGGAGTCGAACCGCAGTCTTATGCTCCTACCTGCTTTATCCAAGTAGTGCTTTAAACAACTGAGCTGTCTGCCAAAGCCATATTATGCAGCCTTCTTCAGAAAATACAATCTGCTATGTCTTATTACAATTTCTATGGGTTCTGCATATTTAACATTTAACATATATTTGCTTATCAAATTGAATTCAACATTACATTATTTTTTCAGTTTAAAAAATTGTCCAGCTATTTAAAAGTAGTAATTTGATTAGAGCCTCAAGACAAAGACCTAATCCTACACTTCTCTTTCTTTCTCTCTCTCTTTTTTCTTTTTTAAGATAGGGTCTCACTACGTACTTCAGACCAGCTTCAAACTCAAGGTGACCCTCGTGGCTCAGCTTCCTGAGTGCTAGGATTACAGATGTGCACTACCATACCCAGCTGCATATTTGATTTTCTTCTTCCAACTTCTCTGTCTTTCACAGTGGAGAAATAATTATAGCTAAAAATGAAAAATGAAGCAATAAGCTATCAGTGTTTTGTTTTGTCTTTGTGGAACCGGGAATTGAACTCAGGGTCTTGCACTTGCCAGGCAAGCGCTTATTCTACTGAGCTATCTCCCAGGCCTGCTATCAGTGTTTGATAGTTAATTGGTGCTCCAGGTCTTGGATTGGATCCTTCTGATCTGCAGCTCACAGACAGCCCTTTCGCACTTCCACATCTGCCTCTGTGGGCAGCCAGGCTAAGCGAGTCTTGTAAATCCTTATGTATCTGTATATCTTCCAGTTCAGATGGGCTTTTTTTTTTTTTTTTGGCTGGCTTGGGATGTCTTAAGGGCAGGTCTGGACAGGCATGAGGATCTGGGGATTGAACCAGAGTATTCTGAGCCTGAGTGCCTCTGCTTAAGCAGGCACTGAAACAACTATATGGGCAGGCCCTCTGTTTCAGTTAATCTGTTTCTCTAGTAAGTACTAACCAACACAAATATGTTTTCTAGAATTGTTCTGTCCAATACAGTAGCCACTAACCACTTGTGGCTATTGGCCACTTGAAATATGAGAATGAACAGAATTTTTAGCATAACTTTATAATTTAATTTAACTTAGCCTAATTTTAAAAAGTTATTTCTCCTTGTGTGGTGGCACATGCCTGTAATCCCAGCACTCGGGAGGGTGAGGCAGGAGGATGGTTGTGAGTTCGAGACCAACCTGAGCTACAAAGTGAGCTTAAGGCCAGCCTGAACTGCATAGTGAGACCCTGTCTCAAAAAGACAAAAAATAAAAATAAAAATAAATAAATAAAAATAAAAAGTTATTTCTCAGAACCACATTAGTCTCATTATGTTACCTAGGCTGGTCTCAAACTTCAGAGTTCAAGCAGTTCTCCTGCCTCACCCTTCCAAGTAGATGAAACTACAAATAGGTGAGACCTCCTAACTAGCCTAAAAAATTTAAAAATTGACACTCACTGTGGTTATTGGGGAAAAAGTTGAACTCTCTGAAATTAATAGGTTTGTGAGTCTCCTTTTTCCACTGTAAATTTTATTAAATGCAGATCAAGAAATTTAGCATCTAACTTGCATTGTGTTCTTAATGTAAAACAGATACCTTTCAAAGGCAGTACTAAAAAAAAAACAAAACAAAACAAAACAAAAAACAAAGGCAGTACTAAAAAGTACAGTATCTTGGACCAGGGATCTACCTCAGCAACACAGTGCCTACCTGGCAAGTGTGAGGCCCTGTGTGTGATTCTTGGTACCATAAAGCCAAAAAAAAAAAAAAAAAAAAAAAAAAAAAAAAAAAAAAAAAAAAAAAAAAAAAAAAAAAAAAAAAAAAAAAAAAAAAAAAAAAAAAAAAAAAAAAAAAAAAAAGACCAAAAATAAAGAGTAAAATATTTTAATGATTTCTTATTTTGAATTCATGCCCAAATGATGTTTTGCTATATAGTATCGAGCTATATGAAATACATTGTTAAACTTAAGTTTGTATTTGTTACATTTTCATAAAAGTTTCTATAAGAAACTTTTTAATTATACATGTGCCCTATATTTGTGTTGAACAGTGCTGATCAAGAGATAGGAAAATAAGTACGAAACTTTCCATGTGAAAAGTGAAGGTTATCAAGGGCCGGGGAGATGACTCAGTGGAAAAAGTACTTCCCTGGCAAGCGCAAGGGCCTGAATTCAATCCCCGGTTCCGCCAAAAAAAACCGTAAAGGTTGTCTTTCATAAGAAAACTTACAGAACTAGTTGACCATCCAAAATATATGCAGATATTACTTTGATAGAAAAATGTGGCTAGATGGAAAGCCAAGACGTTTCTTTTTTGCTTAAGAAATTACTTAGATGGGCTGGGGAGATAGCTCAGTGGAATAAGTGCTTCCTTGGCAAGTGCAAGGGCCTGAGTTCAATCCCTGGTTCCGGAAAAAAAAAAAAAAAAAAAAAGAAATTACTTAGATGGCTGGCTTCCATCTGAGTAATAGCATGGCATGTGAGTATTTATCCACATGTAAACTATAAACATTTCAGGGTCAACCAAATACCTCAGCGGAGTAAAGTGCCTGCAAGCAGGCCCAGGGGCCAGGGGATCAATCCCCAGGCCTGACATGCCAGCCCTGCCCCTGGGGTTCAGTGAGAAGGCAATTGAGATTGGGCGTAGTGACACGAACCTGTAATCCCAGCTCTTGAGAGACTGTAAACAGGCAGATCACTATCAGTCCGATCTAGTAGTGAGACCCTGAACACCCTGTAGATTCTTCCCTAAAAAAAAAACTGTAACATTTCAACTCTTCAAGCTCTACTTTCATTGTCCCTATTTGATATCTATTTTTTCCATAAACATTACATTAGTTTTAATTACAACTAAAAGAGATTCTCAGGAAGTTCTTACTTTGTAGATGAGGAAACCGTAACTAATATATTGTGAGAATCTGCTGAAGGTCATACCTAGTAACAGAATTGTATCTTATTTATTATCTAGATGGGCTAGCAAAATATGCCTATATAAAGGAAAAGATGTGCTATATTATTCTAAATCATTATAAAATTGATTATTATATGTTTTGAGCAAAAACATAAAATGTTCTCCTTAGAAGGTGTGAATCTCCAGCTCCTAGAGTCCAGAAAATATACATTTCAATTGTTTTCTATCCCTACAATCTTTTTTCTTTTTTTTTCCGGTGGACCTGGGGATTGAACTCAGGCCCCTGTACTTGCCATAGAAGCACTTATTCCACTGAGCCATCTCCCCAGCCCTTCATTTTCCTTTTTTTTGTCTTTTTGAGACAGGGTCTCACTATGCAGTTCAGGCTGGCCTTAAGCTCACTTTGTAACTCAGGTTGGTCTCGAACTCACAACCATCCTCCTGCCTCAGCCTCCCGAGTGCTGGGATTACAGGCCTGCGACACCACTCCCGGCTCTTTTTCCTTTTTTAACCTATGTCATTTGAATAATAAGAGATAGTAGTGATATTGCTTATCTCACTCATGTTCTTATAAAAACTAGTTGGAGAAATAAACCAATTTGTAGATCAAAAAAAACCTACCAAATAAATGACTTCAAAAAAACAGTGTCAGGCACGATGGCACACACCTGTAATTCGTGAGGCTAAGGCAGGAGGTTCACCTCAAGTTCAAGGCCATCCTGAGGTACATCACTAGTTTAGGAACAGCTCGAACTACACAGTGAGATCCTGATTCAAAAGTAAAATAAAAGCCAGGCATGGCAGCACAAGGCTACAATTGCAGCACATGGGAAACTGAGGCTATAGGACTGCTGAAAGATTGAGGTCAGCTTGGGCTAAGTAGGAGCTCAACCTGGACTACATAGTGAGAGCTTGTCTAAAAAAAAGTAAAGTAAAGTAAAATAAAATAAAGAGCCTTGTGGAGATTGGTTTCCTGGGCCTAGGAATGTAGCTCCATGGTTGAGTGCTTACCTAGAGTGTGTGAGGCCTTGGGTTCAATCCCCAGCATTGGAAAGAAAGAAAAGAAAGGAGAAAAGAAAGAAAATAAAATGTCCTTCTTTTCATAGAGTACTTATTTATAAATACCTACCCAGTGCAAGATATTGCTTCAGATGTTATGAAAGATGTTATGAAAGCTCATGGTATGGAAGATGAGGAAAGACTTGTATCTTCAAATTCCATTCATTCAATGAGTTTGCAATTTAAATGCTGCTAGAAGCAGAACTGTGTCTTTTTGTTATGCAGGCATTTCTGATTGCGTTATAAGTAGCTTCACAGAAAAACCTTAGTCTGTTTGGGCTGCTACAACAAAACGTTACAAATTTAATGACTTAACAAATAAAAGGAATCTATTTTGCATAATCCTAAAGAGTGAGAAGTCCAGGCACCAACAGAGACAAAATACCTAACATCCAAAGTTAAAGGGGGAGAAAGATTTTTTAGCTCAGATGGTAGAGTTTCGGTCCACAGTTGGCCAGCTCCAAAGCAAGGTGGCACATGGCAGAGAGATGTCACAGAGGAGACAGTTCATGGTGCCCTCAGTGTAGCAAAACCAACAAGGGAGAGATTTTAAACAGCGTCTTTCTGCCCCTTTTATACTCTATCTAGGCTATGAGGAGTACAGTAGTATCAAGCCAATCAGTAATCCCAGTGTTGCATCATGAATCAATCATCCATTTTAGACCCAGCCACCTCTGAAAAAGTCCCACCTACGACTGCATGAGGTTTTGGGGGACATCTTTACACAAGCCATAACAGGTTCATAGATGATTGTCTTCTTATCATGTCCTCCTACGATGAAATGGGCCCAATGTCACTAATACCATTCATGACAGTGGGGCTTTCCTGACTCAGTCACTTCTCAAGGGCCCTACCTCTAAATACCCTCACCTTGAAGGTGAAGATTTCTTCAGATGAAATTTGGTTGAAGACACATTCAGTGTACAGCACATTTCCTTATTGAGTGGAATGAGTAAATCATTTTGAGATTATAAAGTTAGAAAAATTTATAAGCACAAATCTTAGCATTTTGTTCAAATTTCCAAAATTATAATTTATATGTATCTTTTTAACTCATGAGGATTTTTTTTTTTTTAATTTCTTGGGGTTCCTGCCCAGGCCATATTTCATTATGAGCATTAGCAAATAAATTGGCTTAATACCACCAATGAAGTAAAGGCTTTTCCTGGCCAAGACTTCCACCCTTGCTTATTGGAACTTTTTATCATTAAATCAGAGTAAGTGATACAAAAGTAGCCTGTATTAAGGTCAACTTGTGGTAAAAGACAAAAGGAAGCAGTGATTAGAAAAGAGGTTCCATAAACATCTGCCTGGCAAGCCTTTGGTCCTGAATTGGATCTCTGGTACAAAAAAAAAAAAAAAGAGGTTCAAGCCAAGCATGATAGCACATTCTTGCAATTCCAGTACTCGGGAGGCTCTCAAGCTCCAGGCCACAGCAAGATAGAGGCCAGATGGAGCTGCTTAGCAAGATGCTGGAGGGAAGGGAGGGAATATTCACTATGGCTCTGAAACTCATAAAATACTAAGACTTTACCTCTATGAGTTTTCTCCAAAAGTATCAACATCTCTAGCCTTTAGAGAAACGCAAATTAAAAGAATGCTGAGGTTTTACCTTACTCCAGAAAGAATGGCTATCTCTGAGAAATGAAGCAGGGGCCAGGGAGATGGCTCAGTAGAATAAGCACTTCCCTGACAAGTGCAAGGGTCTGAGTTCAATCCCTGTTCTGCAAAAAAAAAAAAAAAAAAAAAAAGCAACAAAAATAAATGTTGAAGTTGAAGGGCAGAAACTAGCACGTTGACTTTGTTGGTGGGGATGGAAACTGGTAAAACCATCATAGAAGTCAGCATGGAGATGCTTCAGAAAACTAGAAGCAGAAATGCCATCTGACGTGGGTATTTCTCTTCTAGGTATCTTCCCCCAAATGTTAAAGATATCATACTACAGTGACCCATGCATACCCAGGTTCATCACAGCACAATTCCTAATAACTAAATCTTGGAAGCAGCCTGTATGTCCATCAAAAAATGAATAGAAAAAGAAAAGGTGGTTTTACACATAATGGAATGCTACTCTTCTGTTCAATAAACTTGAATAATTTGTAGGAAGAAGGATGATGCACCTTGAAACCATAATGGTAACTGGGATTGTTTTGGTTTTTTTTGGTGGAGCCAAGGATTGAACTCACACCTTTGAGTTTGCCAGGAAGCACTTATTTAACTGAGCTATCTCCTCAGCTCTAGTGGGATTGTTAATGGTTTGTATATAGTTGTTCCCCCAAAGCCTCCAGCAGTCATGGGGCAGCTTCTGGAGTTCCTGATTGATTACTGTGAGTGTGGATGCCGCACCCGCCCTGGGGCAGGGAATTTGCATTACAATGTAAGGAGGAAAGAGAAACTAGCTGCTGGAGCTGCTGCTACCTCTCCTTGTGCTCTTGCTCTTTGCCACCGCCGTGAAAGGTTGTTATCTGCCTTGTGCCTCTGCCTTGGAGCCAGCTGAATGTGGACTGAAACCTCCAGTGACTGTGAGCTAAATAAACCTTTCCTTCCTTCATTTTGAGCATTGGGTATTTGTCCCAGCAATGAGAGAAGACACACAAGCTTAAATACTGTATGAGCTGTCCTATATGAACTCAACATATAAATAAAAGGCAAGATAATAATAGCAAAGAGGGGGCCAGGGAGACAGCTCAGTGGCATAAATGCCTGCCTGGCAAGTGCAAGGCCCCAAGTTTGATCCCCGGTACAAAAAAATAAATAAAAAATGAAAATGAAAAGATTATTCATTGATCATAGCAAATTGGGAGGCGAATCTTTTGCAAAAGGGAAGGGTACAAAGAGATGGTGGGAAGGGAGGAAAGGGGAAGGGATGAGAAAGAAATTGAGGTTTATTATGCCCATGTGTCAACTTTGTACAAGGAATGTAATCACTGTGTATTGCAAACATGTAGCAATATGCCTGCTTATTGCCGGCAAGCACAGGGACTGAGGTTTGGTCCCTAAAACAGCATGCAGTGATGGTCCCTCACCCAAGCGCGCTGAGCTAGCCTTCAAGACCAGGTGTGCTGACACACGCCTGTAATCCCAGTGCTGGGGAGGCTAAAAACAGGACTATCACTATGAGCCCCTGTATCAAATATATATTTTTTAAAAAGTAGCAATAAAAAATAAAAAAAGCTTACAAAGACAAATATGTCACAGTTCTCTTAATATGAGAAAGCAAAATTAGGGGCCGGGGAGATGATTTAGGGGAATAAGCACTTCCCTGGCAAGCACAAGGGCCTGAGTTCAATTCCCAGTTCCACCAAGAAAAAGAAACCAAAACCAGGCAAATTAGTAGGGAAAGTAACCAGTGCGTACTAGGGCCTGGAGTTGGGGGAAATGGAGTCATTTTCTTATGGAGACAGAGTTTAAGTTTGAGATGATGAAAAGGTTATGGAAGTGAATAATGGCAATGCACCAGTGTGAAGGTGCTTAGCATCACTGAATTGGATACTTAGAAATGGTAGATTTCATTATGTGTACTTTAGCACATTAATGAGTGAATAAAAAATTTAGTAAAAATATCTAACATAACCATAATCAGTGTTCCCTTTGGTTATTTACACAGACACATACACACAGGGAGAAAGAAAAGAAAAAGCAAGAAAATATAAAGATAACAGTAATAAAAGTGGTTTTATCATTTACAGAAACAGAATGAAGCATTTCAGATGGAATAATATACCTAGCATTGGCTTCAAAATGATGCAGGTGGCCAGGGAGATGGCTCAGTAGAATAAGTGCTTGCCTGACAAGCACAAGGCCCTGAGTTCAATCCCCAGTACCACAAAAAAAAAAAAAAAAAAAAAAAAAAAAAAAAAAAAAAAAAAAAAAAAAAAAAAAAAAAAAAAAAAAAAAAAAAAAAAAAAAAAAAAAAATTGATGCAGGAGGTGGGGGAGAGAACTGTGGTACAACAAAAGGAGATTGGCCGTGAGTTGATCCGTATTTCAATCTTGATGTTGGAAAATCTTCCTAAGGAAAACAAAAAAACCCAGAAGCTAACAAGAAAAAGATTTACAGAGGAAACAACATTTCTATTATAAATAATATTTATAGCGAGTATATTGGTAAATAAATTGCCTGTATACATTCTAAATTTACATATGGCAAAAGATTCTAAAAATAAAATTGAAAAAGAGTAACAAATTAGCAGAAAGTATGTTTAACATGCACAACAGACAAAAGATTAAAATCCCTGTAGGAATGTAATGATTCCTAGAAATTGTTAATAAAAAGCTAGAAAAGATGCAGGACTGGCATGCCAGCATTCTTAAGAAACTGGGGATGAGGGCAGATGCCCTGAAGGAAACCCTGTGTGGGGAACAGTGAGAACCTGTAAGTTAGGGCTCCTGTGAAGAGGCAGACAGGACTAAGGAAATGGGGGGTAAGAGCCCCGTGCTGTCTGCTACAGTGACGTGGAGCGTCTTCATCTCATTCTGCTCCAGATTACCCTCTCGGCTTATCTCTGTGCGGAGTCTCTCTCCCTTGTTCAGTTGGTATTTCACGGGAAAATACCATTAGTTGCGCAGTGGCCCCAGACAGCAGATCATCGTGACATTCCTCCTTCCCCAACCCTTCTTAAACTATTTTTTTGTTTCTTTGTTTTGTTTTTTGGTACCAGGGATCAAACTTGGGACCTTGCACTTGCCAGGCAAGCGCTTATGCCACTGAGCTATGTCTCTGGCCCATTAAGTTGCTTTTAAAAAAAAGTCATGTTATGTCCACTTTCTGCACTGCTCCTGAGGTGGCCGTTCTTCATTACTCCTTCAGCTACTGCTATCTCTTGTGTCTCTTTTCGTGCAATCATTCACCAAAATCACCCAATTACTCTCTTTGTGAACAGGTATTTTTTTGTAATTATACAACTATTGCATCGTCTATTACAAAAATTTTGGGGTAATCCAGAAAATAAAAAATTTCTGCAATGACATTACTAAGATAACTATTGTAGGCATTTTTTTGTGCATATTTACCCGTATTTTCCTCTATTTATGAATCTGCATATAGAGTGGATATCACTCTATTTTATAAATTGAGATAAAACTTTTTTGTAGTATTTTATTAACAAAGTATCACAAACTTTTCATATCAATATTCTTCTGGAGTTTATTTATTTATTTATCTATAGACAAGGTCTTGCTATGTGCTTCAGGCTGGCCTTGAACTCACTATGCCTTCAGACTTGCAGCAGTGCTCCTCCCTCAGCCTTCTGAATGCTGAGATTATAAGTATGTACCACCCCAACAGACTAGGTTGTTCTTTGAAGAGCTGCAATATATTTTATATTATAGAAGTGTTACAGTTAATCCTTTATATTTAGACCAGATTTTATCCAGTTTTTTTTCTATTATAAATAATATTCACAGTGACTACATTGGTAAACAAATTGCCTGTATACATTTCTGAGGACTTCCTTGGAATAAATGAATAAATTACCAGCAAGGAAATTGCTAGTGCGAAGTGCAGGTACATTTCCCTCCACTCATTTTTACTTGCAGTGTTTTCAGGCAATCCTAAAAGTCTGCCAGATATGATAATAAATATCTATATGTCCAACAAGCAGCCTGTCAGACCTTAACATTTTCTCATATTTGTTTTAGATCTATTTTCTTTTCTTGTTTTTCTCTTTCTTTCTTTCTTTTTTTTTTTTTTTTTTCTTGTTGGTACCAGGGATCAAACTCAGGACCTTGCGCTTGCCAAGCAAGCACTTATTCCACTGAGCTATTTCCCCATCCCTACATCTATTTTCTTTTCTTTTTTTTCCTAGATCTATTTTCTTAACAAAATAAAATAGGAAGACCTGTTGAAATGCCCTATCTAACCCTCCCAGAACAAATTCTTTCTCTAAAAGTATTATATTCTCAATTTGTTGTTTTTCCAGTTCTGTGAGAGTTTTTAACCTTTTCGTATGCACATACGTTTTTGTGTATGTACAGTCACATATACTGTGTATATGTGTACATATCCATATCTGTTCATAAGCAATATACTACTCTGTATGCTTCAAAGCTTTACACTGTACCAATTCTCCTTGCACTTTGCTATTTCATTCAGCATTATACTTTTCAGGCTTGTCCATGTTTACACATGTATCTCTAGTTCATTTATCTTTAGAGCAATTTGTACAGTATTCATTAAGTAAGAGCATGTAGCTAAGCTATCAAATTTTAATATTCTTGCTGGTGGACATTTTTGTTTCCATATTTTTGCTGTCATAAGGAACACTGCTATAAACATTCTCATACATGCTTGTGTATGTGAGCAAGTGTTTCTACTGGGGTGGAATTGCTGCAAAATGTTGCCAAATTGGCTTCCTGATGCCTAGTACACTTTACTTTCTCTCCAGACCATGAAAGTTGTCATTGTCCCATGATCCCTATCACCCTGTGGCTTGAACAGTACTGCTGTTCCCCATGTCCAACCCTGCCAGTGCATGAGGACACTGATTTCCCTGAATTCTTGTCACCACTAGGCATTACCAACTTTTTGACTAAGCTAATTTTATTGGCAAAAAAGAAAGATACCTGTTGATACTGTTCAAATACATTTACATTTTTTTCTAATTACAAAGAAAAATATTTTAGAAAATTTTAAAGATATAATCAAGTTAAAAACAAAATTCCCGGGCTTGGGAAGGTAGCTCAGTAGAATAAGTGCTTGCCTGGCAACCACAGGGTTTTGAGTTCTATCCCCGGTACCACAAAAAAAAAAATTTCCTTTAATCCCAGTACTTACATATAATGTTGAAAAATATCTAATACCAAACAGGCATGTTGGGACATGCCTGTAATTTCAGCACTTTGGAAACCTGAGGTAGAAGGATCACAAGTTCAAGCCCAGCTTTGGTAACTTAGCAAGTCCCTTGCAGTAAAATAAAATAACATAAAATAAAGTGAAATAATAAAATAATTTTAAAAGGGCTTGGCGTGGTGGTGCAGGCCTGTAATCCCAGCACTTGGGAGGCTGAGGCAGGAGGATTGTTGTGAGTTGGAGACCAACCTGAGCTACAAAGTAAGCTTAAGGCCAGCCTGAACTGCATAGTGAGACTCTGTCTCAAAAAGACAAATAATAATAATAATAATAATAATTTTAAAAGGGGGCCAGGTGTGTTGGCACACCTCTGTAATACCAGCACTCAGGAAGCTGAGCCAGAAGGATTGCTACAAGTTTGATTCCAGGCTGGGCTACGTAGCAAGTTTAAGAGCAACATGAACTACATAACAAGACCATGTCTCAGAAAGGGGTGAGGGGGTGGCTGGTGATGTAGCTCAGTACAAAGGCCTTGTGCTCAATCCAGTATGGGGCATGTCCTAGGTGGTCGAGGGGCTGATATTTCTTCCCTCTGTGTTTGGAAATAGGTCACTTTCAGCCTCCCACTTGTCTCTATTTCTCTATCTACTTCAGTACAAAGAATGTGTAAGAGACTTTCCCAAGATCATTTCCTCATTCCAAAATGTATATATATAGCAAATCATCATGCTATGTAGCATGAAAGTATAGGGCTTATCATTTGTCAATTTTAAAAATAAATAAAATCTTAGTTTGAATATGCACACAAATTAAAGTTAAAACCTATAATGACAAATTTAACATTACTGAACTTATTATATGTCTAAGGCTGTTTTAGATACTTAATATTTCAGTAAATAGGATATATATATATATATACATATAAAACAATAGGTCGAATAACATATAAAGAAGGCAGGTTAATTTTTGCTCATGGTTCTGGAGGTTCAAAATCAAGGGGCACAGGACATGGCACAGCAAGTAATAAACTATGCATGGGTATGTGTATGGCTCTTCTGTAGCAAATGGCCAGGATTCCTTCATGATAGCTCTACCCTGATGGTCCTTTTCTTTTTTTAATGTATTTGGTATAGCGTCCCACTATACAGCTCAGACTCATAGTGACCCTCCTGTTTTCAGACTCCCCAGTTCTGGGATTACAAGCATGTACCACCACACCTGGTCTCGGTAGCCTGCCCAGTGCGCCTGGGGTGGAGCCAGCACTGCGTGTGGTGCTTGGGATCGTACCCTGGTCCCTACGCTCGTCTAAGCAAGTGCTTATTCCACTGAGCTATCTCGCCAACCTCCTACCTTCATGGTCTCATCCAACCCCAAGCACTCTAAGCACATGGTCACATTAACCTTCCTGCCCTCCAGCCTCACCTCTCTTGCTTCTAGCAGTGCTGGGGACTGAGGCCAACACTTTCATACTAAGCTATATCCGCAGCTCTGCTTTTTTTAATTTTTGAGACAGGGTCTTTCTAAGTCACTAAGTTGCCCAGACTGGGGTTGAACTTGCTATCTTCCTGCCTCAACCTCCAAAGCATGTGCCACAATGCTCCATTGTTTTCTTTCTTTTTCATTCTGTGTGTGTGTGTGTGTGTGTGTGTGTGTGTGTGTGTGTGT
>PVKA01040507.1:0-12865 GCA_004027165.1 Ctenomys sociabilis | reverse complement strand
GATTGTTGTGAGTTCGAGACCAGCCTGAGCTACAAAGTGAGTTTAAGGCCAGCCTGAACTGCATAGTGAGACCTTGTCTCAAAAAGACAAAAAAAAAAATTGTTGGATCAGAGGCTCAGCAAGGAAGGGGGGGACCAGGCTTGCTTGCCCAGCAAGCATGTAGCTGCCACACCCAAGGACCCAAGTACCACAGAGAGTTCTCTACTTTCTCCTCCAGCACCCCTGCAAAAGACCTGGGCTTCTCTTCAGAGTGAGATGGAGGTTTTCGCAGGACCCCAGGGCCTGTGCCCACCTTGTCACTCAGCTCCTCCAGAACTTGTTGCTGCCCTCTGCTGCTCCCACTCCTCCCGCTCTCCACCCTCCTGTGTATTCTCTTCCTCGGCTCTGTCTAGATACATCTAGTGTTCTGCTTCATCCAACTCCCTAAACTCCTTCCTTACAAAAGTTTCCTCACCTAGACCTCTGTTAATCTCTTTGAAAATCTGTAATCCTAACTCTTAGGAGGCTGGGGCAGGAGGATCTCAGTGAATTCAAAGCCAGTCTGGGCTACATAAGAGAGTTCAAGGCCAGCCTGAACTGCATAGTGGAACCCTGTCTCAAACAAAAGTCAAAGCCACTGAAGGTTTTATGTATGGCTATTGTGAGGAAATGGGGAAGAAATGATTTGGGCCACCAAAAGCCAGGTTCTCCTGAGCCAACCTTGTCCTCCTGGAAGGATTCCAGTGAATGGCCTCTCACAGAAGGCCACACAGAAGTACCCCAAGGCCTACATGCCCACTCAGCCCACAGCCTGCTTTCTGCCACCTGAGCTCCTCACAGGAAGAACAATTTCCCACGTCTTGGCAGTCCCCAAGGAACAAGATCATAGCATCCCAGAGTGACCACGTGCAGGGGACAGGCAACATCCCAGGAGAGGTCCAGCCCAATGCCAGGGCTCCACACATCTTTCCAGCTTCACGAAAGCAAAGTCAGTCCTTTCCATATAGGGCTTCACCTGTGTGTGGGAAGAACTAGGCTTTGCATTGGCTAAGTGGGGGCTGCTGTACTTTCCAACAGACAGGTGAGACAGCAGAAGCCAGTGTCACTGTCCAGGTAAATAGAGGGGATAAGAGACCAAAATTCATCCAAGTGTGTTGCTGCATGCCTAGAATCTCAGTGCTCTGGGAGGCTGACAGGGGAGGGTCATAAGCTCAAGCCCAGTGTGGGCAACTAAGTAATTTAGAGGAAAAAAAAAAAAAAAAAAAAAAGTAATTTAGGGAAACTGTCTCAAAATCCAAGATAAAGGGCTGGAGATGCAACTCAGCAGGAAGGCAATCAATCAGTAGTAAGAACAGAATTTATACAGTGCTACCTAAGGTAGCTGCAAATTAACACAAAATAAATGCATTCATTATAATTTTTGAGTGGATTAATCTCCCATAATAACAAAAGATATAATTTTCTACAAGAAGCTTATAAGACAAGCTGTGCCAACAACTAACCCCAGGAAAGGTAGGAGTTCCACACAATTTTATTTCCAAGCCTCCCCAGAGAGCATGTGACAGTGGGAGAAAAATCTGTCCTTTGCACTAAGAAAATAAACCAAGAACTCTAGTTTCACAGCAAAAAATACATTATGTATATTCACCTTGAACCAGATAGTATTGCTTCCCACTTGGTGACTTTGAAATTTGTCTTCATAGAGTAATGACTAGCCCCCAACTTTTGCATCTCTATTTTTTTTTTGGCCGAACTGGGATTGAGCCTCCAACTTTTATTTACAATCTTTTTCACTTTTTAAATTTTGATTTTTAAAAACATGATCTCACTACGTAGCCCAAGCTAGCCTTGAACTCATGGTGGTCCTCCTGCCTCAGTCTCCCAAGTGCTGGGCTTACAGGTATGTGCCACCAGATTTTTTTCTTTCCTTTTTCTTTTTTTTTTTTTTTTTTGGTCTTTTTGAGACAGAGTCTTGCTATGCTGTTCAAGCTAGCCTTAAGCTCACTTTGTAGCCCAAGCTGGTGTCAAATTTACAATAATCCTTTTGCCTCAGCCTCCTAAGTACTGAAATTACAAACAAGTGCCACCATGCCCAGTTTGCAGTCTTAAAATTTTTCAAGAATTTTAGCTGCATGATTGTCTCAGGAAGGTGGGTGTAGATGAAGTGTAACTATCAAGTTTCTTTGGTGGCAGACAACAGACACATAAACTTTGACAGGTACATAAAGTAGAAGACACACTGTCCAACCACTTTTTCCCAGTCTAACTACTTCCAGAGCTTCCTAGGTTTTCTACAAGAACACCAGACTTTAGAATGCACCCTACACACCAGGACTTCAGGGATAAGGTTTTTGTTCATTTGTGGAATTTTTTTTGTAATTTTTCTGGAGTTTGTTTGGGCATGTGTGCCTCTGTATGTAGTTCAGGTTGGCTTTGAATTTACTGTGTTGCTTGAAATGGCCTTGAATTCACACTAGTCATACTGCCTTAGCCTCCTGAGTATTGGGATGACAAATGTGTGCCTCTACACCTAAATGGAGATAAAATTTCCACAGGAGGGCTGGGGAGATAGCTCAGCGGTCTAAGGGCCTGTCTGATAAGTACAAGGACCCAGGTTTGATCCCCAATACCATATGCTGTGCTGGCCTCCAGAACCAGGAATGGTGGTGCACATCTGTAATCCCAGCACTGGGGAAGCTGAGACAGGAGGATCACTATGAGTCTGAGCTGCTTAGCAAGACCTTATACCAAAGACAGACACAGCCAAGCATGGTGGTGCATGCCTGTAATCCCAGCACTCAGGAGGCTGAGACAGGAGGATTGTTGTGAGTTTGAGACCAGCCTGAGCTACAAAGTGAGCTTAAGGCCAGCCTGAACTGCATAGTGAGACCCTGTCTCAAAAACAAAGCAAAACAAAAAAGACAGAAAGACAGAGAGAGAGAGAGATTTAAAAAGATTTTAAAGAGAGATTTCCACAACAGTTTCTGGGAGGCAGGATGTATTCAACCATAGCAAGCCCAACGGAAGATCACCGATTGCCCACCAACTAGGAGTAAGTAAATAGGGGCTTATTCATTAGAATGTTAACTAAGTGGTAGTGTTAATGAAAGTACAATATAAAAGACTCTCAGAAGAATTCTCCAAAAGCCAGACATAAAATAAGGTGTGTTAGGGCTGGGAATATAGTTCAGGGATAGAGCACTTGCTGAGAATCCAGAACACCTAAGTGCTGGGCACAGTGGCACACTCCTGTGATCCTAGCTACTCTAGAGGCTGAGGCAGGATTGCAAGCTCAATCCTAGACTGGGCAATTTAGTGAGACCCTGTCTTAAAATTTTAAAAGGGCTGGTGATGTAGCTCAGGGCTAAAGTTCCAAGTTCAATCTTCTGGATCATATTTATATTCTGTTAAAAAAAACCAGGCACTGGAAGCCAGAAGATGGCTACCCATGACTTGGTATGCTGGTATGCTAGTATGAAGGACATGTTTGGGTTCTGTTAATGTTGGTTTTTAATCTGGGATGTATTCAGTGGTCAAAAATTTATTGAGCCCAGCCCCAGCTACATAAGACTTTGTCTCAAAAAAAAAAAAAAAATATATATATATATGTATATATATATATATATATATAAGTTAATACAAGAGGAGATGAAATCTCAGTATGTGGATGTATGGCATCAAGTTTTTGTTGTACAGAAATGAATTCACTGGGCATGGTGGTACATACTTGTACCTACAGCTATTTAGGAGGCTGAGATAGGAGGACTGCCAGTTCATACCTGGCCTGGGCAATTTATTTATTTACATTTTTAATTTATTTTTTTATTTATTTAGCCTGGGCAATTTAGCAACTTAGCAAGACTCTGTCTCATAATAAGGAAAAGGGGGTTTGGGACTCAGTGCAAATGCCCTGGGTTCAACACCCTCTATAACAAAATAAAACACCAACATTTCAAAAGGCTAATGATATTTATATATTTAAAACAAAAGCACATCTTTTCAGCATTTAATTTAGTTGTGGGATCAAATGACTCAAGATTTAGTGCCTTGGATTCTACACATGGTGGCTAGAACATACAGTTTGCTTGGTTCTTGGGAATTCCCACAGATAATTTCACATACACTTTTTGATAAGGTGGTGGGGGTGGCCCACTGGAGTCCAGCCTCAGGGGATCTGTGAGTGCCAGCCTGGTGAGCTGACTGCATTCCTATGATTCGTTGTATTGTGGGTTTTTATAAGGATAAACCATATAACCCCAACTGGGAGGCTGAAGTGAAGAGAGAACCACACTCGGGGTTTAAACACAAGGAGAGTAGGGGGCTCACTTCCAGCCCAAGCTTCTCTGTAGCTGTTCTGCTTCAGCAGGAGGCTCTGGAGCTCCTGACTCCTGAGCCAGTGCCACCAGGCACTATGACAAAGAGCAAGCAGCTTTTCCTGCAGCAGGACACACATACCCTCCAAGCCAGAGGAAGCCAGATGTCCTGACCCCAGCCAATCTTTCTTCACTCCAGTTTGACTTACACATTCTCTACTTTGTGTCCTGCTCTGCCCAACTGCCCACCCTGCAGTCTCAGAAAGAAAGGCCAATCCCAGCACTTGGGAGGCTGATGCAAGAGAATTGCTGAGAGTTTAAGGCCAGCCTGTACTACAGAGTGAAACTCTGTGTCAAAAAAAAAAAAAGGAGGTTCAATCCCTAGTTCTGGGAAAAAAAAAAAATGGAGGAGGAAGAAGAGGAGAGGAAGAGAGGGAGGAGGAGGACAAGGACAACAAGGACAAACGGCTGGCCCCTGGAGGCACCAAACCCAGGAATCTTTTTTCTGTGGTTAAGCCCTGGCGACTAATTGTAACCACCAATCAAAAAACTATGAGTAAGCAGGGGGTGGCAGCATACACCTGTAATTCCAGCGGGAGGCTGAGGCAGGAGGATCATTGCAAATTTGAGAGCAACCTGGGCCATAAAGTGAGCTCAAGGACAGCCTAAGCTGCATAGTGAGACTTTGTCTCAAAAAGAAAAAAAAAAAAACTTACAAATAATTAGTTCTAAATAACTTTGTATATTTATTTAAATTTTGAGACAGTCTCTCACTAAGTCACCCAGGCTGCCCTCAGATTTGAGTCTGTGTGCCACAGGGTGCAAGGATTACAGAGCCCAAACTACTCCAGGATGGTCATTCTTGTTTAAATAGCTTGGGGCCACAAGGGGACCTACCTAGTTCAGAGACTATCATTAACTAAGAGGAGGTAGCATGGTATCTCTTCTAGAGCCTGCAATATTTAGAGGCTCTATGGATAAAATGGTTTCACATAACTTGACAAATAATAATTAATGGTGGTATTGTGTGTGCGCCTCTGCATGTGTGTGTGTGTGTGTGTGTGTGTGTGTGTGTGTTGCTGAGGAATCCAGATTATCGTGCATGCTAGGCAAATGCTATGCCACTGAATCACACCCTAGCCCACTTGACATATTATTCACTAAACTCCAAGGGTAGACATTAGGACCCTTTCACTTCTTTGTTTAGTTTTTGTTTTTTGAGACGGGGCCTTGATATGTATAGCCCAGGCTAGTCTGAAGTTTGCAGTGATCCCCTTGCCTCAGCTTCCCAGGTGCTGAGACTACAGGCATGTGCCACCACATCTGGCTCAAATATTGAAATCTTAAAGGTTGCTTCTGACACTATTTGTTTCCTACCAGGGCTCTAACAAACCACCACAATTTGGTGGCTTTAAAACAACACAAGTTTGGGCTGGGCATGCTAATGCACACCTGTAATCCCAACACCTGGGAAGCTGAGGCAGGAGGATCACTGCAAGTCTGAGGCCAGCCTGAACAGAATAGTGAGAGTCTGTCTCAAAAACAAACAAACAAAACAGAAATTTATGCTTTTAGAGTTTGGAGGTGAAAAGTTCAAAACTGGGTTCGACCAAGTTATGATACAGTGAAGATTCAAGGCTGACACAGGGGACAGACACAATCCTGGGCCCTCTCTTGCTGCTCATTGAAAACATTTTCTTCGGGAATACCCAGGAACTTCTAAACCATCTTTTCTAGGAACACAGAGTTTTCACTTAGGTCTACAAATGCCAGATGGGTGACTAAACCAGAGCAAAGCTTGTGTCTTTGTTACTGGAGGACCTGGGCCTGTCCTTGGCTGTCAGAGTGTCCTTGCAGTTCTCAGGCAGCTGCTAGGAGCTGTAGGCTAGGACTTGCCAGCCCTGAACCCAGGGGTTTTCTACATCATGGAAACCAAGGACACTGGCAAGAAGTCCTCAGGGACCAGCACCTGCACCCCTAGTCTCAGGCCTCAGTCAGAATCTGTGATCACCTGTATTCCAGGAAAGGTGGAGGCACACAGGATGGACTGAGGCCATCAGGAACAGTCCTTCCCTGGGACCAAGCTGTCCCACAACCAGAACTGTCTGGGAGGATGACCCCTTCCAGTGGGCTGGGCTATATACCCCATGACACAGCAAGCCCTCTAGCATCTGAGCTGGAACCTTTCCTGTCTTCCCTCTACATTCCTGTTTTCATTTTCATTTCCATTTCTACCCAGGCAAGGACCCAATGCAGCCATAGACAGGCCTGGCTGGCTGGAGTAGTGGGCAGCAACAGGGTTGCGCTTCCTTCTCAGGCCCTCCAGGTCCCCAAGCCACTCCCTCTCACTGTGGTTCCTCCTGCAACTTTCACAAGGCTTGGCTCTGTCCTCTTACAGAGGCTCTGAGATGACATCAGTCACCCAGATGGGCCAGGAGAGCTTCACCTTGAGGCCATAGCCACATCAGATCTGTAGTGAAACATTGTATACCTATAAACAGGGATGGGATTGGGGTTGGGACATCTTTAGAGATGACCACAGTTACCATGAGAACTTTCCTTTTTCTCTTTTTAATATAAACTTTGCTTTCTTTCTTTCTTTCTTTCTTTCTTTCTTTCTTTCTTTCTTTCTTTCTTTCTTTCTTTCTTTCCCCCCATATTTGGCATGATAAATTTATAGAAAAGTAAGGCATTTATTTCAATGAAATTTTCATCATTGAATTTAAGAACACCATAGCTGGGCATGGTGGTGCACATCTCTAATCCAGCACTCCGGAGGCTGAGGCAAGAGGATCACTGAGAGTTTGAACCCAGCCTGGGCTACATAGTGAGACCCTGTATAAAAGAATAAATAAAGAAAATTAAAAAAAAAAAAAGATATGTGATAACAAGAATCTGGACATGCTCTTCCCACCAGCATAACTACCTTGTTTACTTCTATTTTTTAATAGACTATGAATGGGGTCTCACAGCATGTCCTCCCCCAACTTCATTTATTTATTTTTGCTGCTGAAGCTTAAACCGAGGATCCTTACACTGAACTATAGCCCCAGCCCTTTTAAAATATTATTTTCAGACAGTATCTCACTTAATTGTCTAGTCTAGGATTCAACTTGTAGTCCTCCTGCCTCAATAGATGTCTTAGTTACTCTTCTCTCATTGCTGGAACAAATACCCAACACCCAAAATGAAGGAAGGAAAGGTTTATTTAGCTCACAGTTACTGGAGGTTTCAGTCCATACACAGCTGGCTTCAAGATAAAGGGGCACATGGCAGAGAGCAGCAGTTCATGGGGGCCAAACAGCAACAATGCAAAAAAGAACAATAGCTGCAGAAAGTCTGTCTGTATCTCTTATATTCTGTTCAGGCTCTCTGCCCCAGGCTGGGGGAAGTACTCACACCCATAATCCCAGCAGTACTAAGACCCATAATCCCAGCCTGGGATCATACATAATCCCAGTGGATCATGAGTTAATCACAAACTCTAGAAGTCCCCACCCCATGACTACATGAGGCTTTGGGGGGACAACTAGACACAAACCATAACAATAGAATTCAGTGATTGTATCTTTAGTTTTTAAAAAGCACTTTTTACAGAAATGCTCTGCTCAGACATCCTACTTTCACTTGGGGCTTCCCCTGTTCTAGTCAGAGGGACACAATGGCTCTGTCTTATGAAACAGAACAAGGACAGTTCCCACACCCAGCCTCAGTCTGTACTTGAACTGAAAACCTGTGAATGATGACTTCCACTGGGGCTTACCCCACAACAGCTGCACAAGGCACCAGTGATCACTGGTTGGCATCATTATCAGTAACAGCAAGGCAGGAAAACATCAGGGCCATCACACCTGGCTTGACATTTATAAAGTATTTCAAGCTTCCAAACAAATGCAATGCCAAGTTTAGCAACACAGAGCACAACTGTTAGCTAGGCATGGTGGCACATATGTATAGTCCCAGCTCTCAGAAGGCTGAGGCAGGAGGGTCCTTACAAGTTCAAGTCCAGCCTGAACAAAGTCCCGCTCAAGTACAGCCTGAGCTGCATAGCAAGACCATGCCTCCAAAAAAAAAAAAAAAAAAAAAAAAGTGTTAACTGTTTTAGCAGCCAAGTGAAGTCTTCTTTCCAGTGCTGATGAGTGAGTCCAAGGCCTTTGTGCTGAGCTCCATCTCCAGCTAATTGCTTTTCTTTTTAATTCTGAGAAATGATCTTGCAAAATTGCTAAATGGCTCTGACTGGGCTTGAAATTTCAAATCTCTTGCCTCAGTCTCCCAGAGAGATAAGATTACCACCATGAGGGCATCTGCCACCATGGCCAGCTTCTGCTCAACATTTTATTTTGAATATTTTCAAGCCTACAGCACAGCTGAAAGAATGGCCCAAAAGAACTGGATGTGATGGTGCATGTCTGTCATCCAGCACGTCAAAGGGCTAAGGTAGGATAACTGCAAGTCTGAGCGCAAGTTGGGTAATTTAGCAAGATCTTGTTTCAAACTTTAAAAGAAAAAATTAAGAATTTTTGGGAATGTAGGTCAGTGAAAAAGCCCCAGGTTTAATTCCTAATCCCCATCCCCCTTCCACAAATATATATATATATATATATATATATATATATATATATATATATATACTCATTTTATGAAGTTGTATGCATCATGCCATTTCATTTCAGTGCTTCAATTTGTACTTAGAGCTCTGTTCAATATAGTACCATAGTTGCATATATCAGTATATGTTCAAGTTAATTACATAAAATTATCAAGTATAGCAATTTTTTGGCAGTACTGGTGATTGAACTATGGCCTTTGCTATATTACCAACCTTTTCTTTCATTTCATTTTTGTTTTATTGAGAGAGAGTCTCTCTATGTAGTTCAGAACTTCTGTAGCCCTGGTTAGCCTCAAACTCATAGCAATCTTCCTGCCTCAGCCTCCTGAGTACTCTCATTATAGCCATGTGCCATTATTTTTTTTATTTTAGACAAGAGTCCCACAAAGTTGCCTAGGCTGGGCTTGAACTTGCAATCATCCTGCCTCAGCCTCCCACAGTACTGGGATTATAGGAGTGCAGCAAGACCTGTATAACAAGAAATGTAATTTTTGTATCTGACAAGGTCAGTCAAGTTCCCTCAGGACTTATCCTGAAACCCTCTACTGCACTTTATAGATCTTTTGTCAGTGATGGCCATTGCTTAACCAATGTGCTCTCTGTGAAAGCCTGAGAGAATGTTTTCTTTCCATGTGATTCTCCTTAGGCACACTCTACATCATTGATCACATTCTTCTGTGGCCCCATAAACTCCTTGATCAGAAAATTTGGGACACAACTGAGTTATGATGTTATAGAACAGGTCCTCCTATGTCCTAAGTCTTCACTGAAAGGCTAGGGTCAAAATGTTGACTGTCCTTGCAGCCCTCTTATTTCTCTAATTTTTGGTTTGCAAACTTAGGTTGTTAACCCTCCAGAAGAGAAGCTTATTATTACCCTACAACATATGCAGTTGGGTTTAACCTCACTATCTGTCTGAATATCAGACATCTTAGGCATAAGATGGAACATATTTTCTATCAAGTATTGATATGTTAAATTTTAAGTCTCTACAGAATATGGAAAAAAATTCAAAAAATATTGAAAAAATATGGAACGCTTCATGAATTTGAGTGTCATTCTTGTGCAGGGGCCATGCTAATCTTCTCTGTATCATTCCAGTTTTAGTATATGAGCTGCTGAAGCGAGCACTCATGTTTTATTTTATTTATGGGGATTCAACCCAGAAATTTTGCAAGCTTCTACCACTGAGTACACCCCTAGCCCTAACTAAAACAATTTTGGAAAAATATAAGATCACAAAGATCAACTTACCTGAGTCAAGATATTCTAGCCAAGTGTGGTAGGACATACCTGTAATCCCAGCACATGGGAAGCTAAGGCAGGAGGTTTGTTCAGTTCATGATGCTGGAAACTGGGAAGCGAAGGGTCTTCTTGCTATGTTATATAACAAAGACATGCAAGGTTCAGGGATTTAACTCAGTGATACAGTGCATGCCTTGTAAATGCAAGGTCATAAGTTTGATTACTGCTACAAAAAACAAAACACCAAGATTCAAGCAGGCTAGCTTAGGTCTTTTTTATTTATTTTTTTTAGTTTTGATTTTTTTGAGACCGGGTCTCACTATGTGGTCCATGCTGCCCTTAAACTCCTGGCAAGTATTAGGATTTATAAGTATGTGTCACTTTCCCTGGGACAACTGAGAATTAGGAGAGCTCTAGACATCCAGGCATCAGAAGACTCAGGAAAAAGCCGGTTACAAGCTGCCCTCAGAGTCATGCCTCTCTCGTCTTTGGCTCATCTGCCAAGCCAAATCCTAGAAGGGAAAATTGGATTGAATCCCACACGGGCAACAGTGGAGTGGAAGTGAAGGATCTGGCCCTTTTGGATTCCATCTTCAAAAGTAGACACTGTGCCTATCAGAGCCGTGCACAGCAAAGCAAAGGAGGGGTCTTTCTCCACTTCTCTTACTTATTTTGAGCCAGCGTCTTGCTAAGTTGCCCAGAAAGAGATTGAACTTCTGATCTCCCACCTCCGCCTCCCAAAATGATGGGATTATATGTATATGCTACTATGCTTGGCTGCTTTATTCAGAGAGAAAAAGAGAGAGAGAGAGAGAGAGAGAGAGAGAGAGAGAGAGAGAGAGAGAGAGAGAAGAAAAAAGAAAGGAGAAGGAAGGAAGGAAGGAAGGAAGGAAGGAAGGAAGGAAGGAAGGAAGGAAGGAAGGAAGAAAGAAAGGAAGGAAGGAAGGAAGGAAATAAATGGAAACACTTTAGATGTCCACCTACAAAAGAATGGAGCCAGGATTGGTGGTACACGCCTATAATCTCAGAACTCAGAAGGCTGGGGCAGGAGGATTGCCTTGAGTTTGAGGCAAGCCTGGGCTATATATAGATTTCAAAGTTAGCCTGCACCACCTACAGAGACCCTGTCTCAAAATGAATAATAAATAAAAATAAATAATTTTAAAAAGCTTAAAAATAAACAAATAACAGATATTCATACACTGTTATCCTACTCAGCAATGAAAAGGAGTGAACAGGTATGTGTATGTGGAACAGCATGGGTGATTTTACAAACATTACTCAGAAAACATATATTCCTGTGCAGGAAGGTGCACACCTGTGGTCCCAACACTTAGGAAGCTGAGGAAGGAAGATTGCTATTTGAGGCTAGCCTGGGCTACATGGACTAATTTCAAGGCCTGCATGGACATGCCCCAATTGAAAAGAAACAAAGAGGGGCCAGCAAGAGCTCAGTGGACTAAAGCGCCTGCTTAGGCAAATTCAGGGACCACGATTTGATCCCCAGCAACACATGTGCTAGCCGGGCCCGCAGGGGGTGCTGAGCCAGCCAGAGTCTGGGCATAGTGGTGCATGCCTGTAATCCCAGCACTGGGAAGGCTGAAAGCAGGAGGATCACTATAAGTGAAGCATAGGGTCCCGAGTTTAATCCCCGGTACGACAAAAATAATAATAATAATAATAATAATAATAATAATAATAATAATAATAAAGTACATCCTGTGTGATTCCATTTATATGAAGGTCTAGGGCAGGCAAAACTAACCTGTGTTGGAAAGAAGTGTGAGGGACTCTCTGGGATGTTGGTGACTGTTGTGACACATGGTGAAATTTGAGGTCCCCAGGTGCAGACCTGGACAGGAAGCTTGAGATGTGTACTGGTCATCACATGCAAATTTCACCACCAGAGGAGAAAATAGAACCATAAGCAAATATTTAGCTTTTATTAAAGTGTGCTGATGTTTTGGAGGGAAATGCCCTGATGCTGCAACTGATTTTGAAATTAATTTTTAAACCTATAGGGGCCTGAGAGATAGCTCAGAGGCATAAGCATCTACCTGGCAAACACAAGAACCAAATTCAATCCTCAGCCCCACATGCCATGTGGTCTTGGCCCCGGATCCCCATTTCAGCCCTAGATGTGGGCGCCCACCATGCAGCCCCGGAACTGGCAGTGGTGGCACATGCCTATAATCCCAGCAATTGGGAGGTTGAGTCAGGAGTATCTTTGTGAGTTTGAGACCAGCCTGGGAGCTACAACAGTGGGAACAAGGCCAGCCACAACTGCATAGTGAGACCCTGCCTCAAAGAAAAAAAAATTTTTTTAACTGTACAATTAGAGGTGGGAGGAGGCATGACTAGATAAACAGAAGTCATGCAGGGAGTGCAACAGTGACAGGATTTGTAGAATCTAGGTGCCAGGTACATAAGTGTCATCTATACTTTTTTTTTTTTTTGTATCAGGAATCAAACTCAGGACCTCGTGCTTGCCAGGAAGATACTTGTGCTGCTGAGCTATATCTCCACCCCTCCTATACATTTTTTTTTTTTTTTTTTTTTTTTGTCTTTTTGAGACAGGGTCTCACTATGCAGTTCAGGCTGGCCTTAAGCTCACTTTGTAGCTCAGGCTGGTCTCGAACTCACAACAATCCTCCTGCCTCAGCCTCCCGAGTGCTGGGATTACAGGCATGCGCCACCATGCCCGGCTCCTCCTATAGAT
>PVKA01040506.1:0-18711 GCA_004027165.1 Ctenomys sociabilis | reverse complement strand
GTTATGTCATTTAGGCTGCCCTTAAAGTCACTATGTAGCCCAGGTTGGTCTTGAACTTGTGATGATCCTCCTATCTCAGCCTCTTGAGTGCAGGAATTACAGGCATGCATCATCATACCTGGCTGTACCTTATGTTCATTTTTGGCTCACCATACTGACCCTACTTCCTGAAATTTATTTTCCTCTCTGATTTTTATAATATAAATCAGTCATTCTTCCAGTCCAGCTTGTACTTTGCCATTTCTAGGAAATCTGATAATTACTGCTTGCATCTGTCCTTTCTTTTTTGTTCCAAATATCTTTTACTTTTTGGAATAGGGAATATCAATGTATTTACTTATAACACAAACCAGCTATACAAAAGAATAAATAATAATGTATCTCCTGTCCACACTTGAGCTCATTTGCTGTGTCTTCTTCTAGAGACATTTCTGTGCTTCACTGCAAAATGAATATTCCTCTTCCTCCTCTTTTATACAAAGTTAGTACACTAAGGTTCAGATCTTTTGTTTTTAATTACTATTTCCTAATCATAGTTCCACATATTGTATAAAATTTCCTTAGTATTTATTAGGGCTCAATGATATTCTTCTGAATGAACATACTACAAACATGTCTATCACATGTGCTTGTGAATGTTTGCTACTGAATTAATAGGATATCAATGGCGTCTGTTGAATTACTCAGCTAAAACCAGATGCAGCAGCCTTGATGGTAATTTACTTAAGAAGTTCCTATTGGTAAATATTTCAGATATATCTCTTTTGGTATTGCAATCATTATTTAAATGATTAATTTTGACAATAACGATAATTTTTCTATTAATTACTACTACTACTGTTGTTTTTTAACTTGATTTCATAATTATAATAATACCTATAGAATAATTATGTATAGCTTGTCATTCTGTTATTTCCTAAGGTATTCATTATATTTAAGAGTCCAGTAACTAGGGCTGGGGATATATAGTTCAGTGCCTGGCAAATGCCAGGTCCCAAGTTCAACCCCTGGTACCATGAGTCCTGTAACTAGACATCGTTTTTAGTATGGAGTTGTTATAGAATTTTTATTCTTCTACTTAAAGAGATTAAATTTAGGATACTGCATGTACTAGGAAAGTGCTCTGCCACTAAGCTGAACCCTCAGCCCCAATGTCCTTTTATAAAGATTACTGCATACAAAGTGAAAAACATTGGAATTAACCCTTTAATAGCAAAGTAAATATATCTGATGAAGAACTGCCACACTATTTCTCATAGTGTCTTATGTGGCATTTTATGTTTATACTAGCAGTGAATGAGCTATAATTTCTGCATAGCCAGTGGAACATGTTGTTATGTCTTTTTTTGATTATAAAGTTTCTATTAGTATGAATTACTGTCTCATTGTAATTTTACATTTTCCTAATGGCTAACAATACAGAGTATTTTTTCATGTGCTTTAATGAACATTTGTGTTTCTTTGGAAAAATGTCTGTTCAAATCCTTTGCTCATTTTAATTAATTTTTCTTTCTATTAATTACTGCTACTACTACTGTTATTGTTGTCTTTTAATTTTTGAGATATAGAATTAGCCAGACATAGTGGTTCATGCCAGTATCCCAGCACTGGAAGATTGAACAACTTAGTGACTTAATGAGACCTTGTGTGAAGCAAGAAGAAAATGAAGAAAAGAACTATAAAAATTCTATATGTATTCCTGATAAAAGTTCTTGTGTAATTTGCATGTGTTTTTCCCATTCTCTGTGTTGTCCTTTCACATTTTTTAAAAAAAGTCTCACCACATAAAGGAATATAAGACTATTTAATGACCAGTGCTCACCATTAGTTACAATAATATGTATTAGTAAACAATACATATTAGGATAACATTTTGATTCCTAAAAATTTTTTTTTCCTGGCTTCTGCTGAAAATAGCAACCCGAATACTGAAAAGATTGAGCCTATATGTGAGGAACAAGTTGAGGTCAAGAAAAACATACAGATCAATAGTTTAGATTACAAGTTTGTCCACTCATTTATTCTAGATTCTAAATTGAGAACACCTTGAGCCACTCAGTAGGTTTCTGTGAGCCAAAGCATACATGAATTCTCACTTTTGAGTGCAGATTTCAACTTGCTGTAAAGTAATCACTCCTGAGGAATCTTTAATGTTCCCTTGACAAGACTATCTTAGTGAATTAAAACAAACCAGGTTTTGACTTGCTACCTCATTTGGGTAGGGAAGTTGTTGGTAGAGAGGAGAATTTTTTTTTCTCCTTTTGAGACAGGGTCTCTCTTATGCAGTTCAGACTGATCTTGAACCCCCAAGATCCTCCTGCTGCACCTTCCCAAGTGCTGGTATTGCAGGTGTGTGCCGCTATGCCCAGTTAGATACAACTTTTTTGGGGGGAAATTTGGAAGGAAACTGCTGCATTTTTGTGACTAAAGACAGATATGAATTCTGATATGGCTCCTTGGAAAATAGCTACTTTATTTTTATTTATTTATTTTTTTTGTAGAGCTGGGGATTGAACCCAGGCCCTTGCACTTGCCAGGCAAGTGCTTATTCAACTGAGCTATCTCCCCAGTTACTGAAAATAGTTACTTTAGACTGTCCAATTAACCACAGAACCATCTAATTAAATTAAAGGATTATGGCTTCAGGAAAACTTTCTATTGAACTGGAAATGATTTATTTTGTAGGTTGCTCAGAATGATGGTGTCTCAAACATGAGTTCATCACCCATAGCTTTTGTTTTGGTGAATGTTTAAAAACAAATAAAAAATTACTTACATAAGTATTTTATTTATATGCACACAAACAAAAAACTCAAAATGGTCCTTAAGCATATGAGCTAAAACATGTGTTCTGTTTGGACTATGACAATTCTCTCCAACATTTAGAAAAGCAGAGGAAATGTAGCAGGCTATCAATTGTTCTTTTCTGATAAAGGAAGCAACTACAAAAGCTTTATTTATTTGTTCAAAGTAACCACTGTTATAGATGCAAAATAAAACTCAACAACTCCTCCAAATGCTACTTTCAAAACTGACATATTAAACTTGATTTTCATTACAGTGCTGTTTTTTTCCACACTAGTGAAACAAAATCAAGATCTATATTTTATAATATATATCTAAAATTTATCTATATCTAAAATTTATATTTGATACTTATCTATGTAAATGATGTGAGTAATTGAGCTTCATCTTCTGGATAAGAATGCCAAAGTAGTCTCTCTTCATAAAAAGCAGTTACGACTTGAGGACATTTCATATTTGCCCCTTTTGCCAGCATCAGCTTAGCCTCAGATGAATCCTTCCATTTCTTGAGAAACATCAGTCCTCCACTGCTTTCTGTAGCAGCAATTATTCATTCAGGAGCAAGACCTTGGCAAAGTCTCTAGCTTTGTCAGTAGCATCTCTTTTTTTCTTTGACTTGCTGTAATCAGATTCATTGTCAGATAAAGATTTTCTTTTTGTACCGTTTTTTCTTTATCAGTTTTTTGAGAATTAAGAAATGCTTCAATTAACTGTGGACAATCTCAGTTTTCTTTACATTCCCATGTATTGTCAGCATCTGTAAATCCCTTCTACTTCAGGAAATACTCCACCTTCCCATTTACTACATGTTGGTCCAATACTTTTTCTACCATAAATCCTTCAGATTCTGCTTCCTCATCTTTTTTCATTTTTTCTGTTTTGTTTTATTTCCTTTTTTTTTTTTTTTTTTTTTTTTTTTTTTTTTTTTTTTTTTTTTTTTTTTTTTTTTTTTTTTTTTTTTTTTTTTTTTGCACTGTAGTTTTATTGGAGACTTTTTTATTGCAGACTTGAGGAGTTCACTGCCTTGGAAGCTCAGTGGCAGGTCCATAGTGTCTTAGCTTATGTGTCTGCAGTTCCACTCACACCAGAGTGTGGGGATTGAGAGCTTTCACATTTTTAATGCCATTTGAAACAGAAATTTTAAATTTTGATGAAATTCAGTTTCTATATATTTGTTGCTTGCACTTTTGTTCTTGTGTTTAAGAAACCATTGCTTATGTCAAGGTTACAAACCTTACTCCTGTGTTTTTTTGTGTGCTTTATAGTTTTAATTTTGCAGTTTTAGATTAATGACCCATGTAGAGTTAACTTTTTTATATGTTCTAAAGAAGGTATTCTGCTTCCTTTGTGTGTGGAACTCTAGTTGTCCCAGAGCCATATATTTGCTGAGGTGCCTTCCTTTTCCCCTTGAGTAGATGAGGCATATTTGGGGAAAAAAATCACTTTACCATAACTATAAAGATTTATCAGCCCTTTGTAATAGATTCTACTGACCTCTGCACTTTTCTGTACACTTCCATCATATTGTCTTCATTGCTATTGCTTTTATTGTTTTAAGATTAGAAAGTATGAGTTCTACAACTTCGTTCTTTTAAAATTTTTCTAGGGGGTGATTGGTATGTGGGATTTAATGCACTGATTTACATCTCAATCTTTTTTTAGTTTTTATTTTAAGGCAAGGTCTTGTGCTTTAACTGGACTGGAACTTGTATTCTCCTACCTCTTTCTACAGGGGTGCTGGGATAACAGGCATGCACCATTGCTCCTAGCTTCAAAATTTTTTGTTGTTATTTTGGTTCCCCTGCCTGATCATGTATTTTAGAATTCACTTTTTAATTTCTGTATATATGCTAACCAAGATGGTAATATGGATTAAGTCAAATGTGTAGATCAAATTGAGGGCTACTTCTGTCTTAATGGCATTAACTATTTTCTGTCTTTGAACAAGAGTCTTTCAATTTATTTATATTCAAAAAATTCTACCATGTATTATAAAAGAGTACAAATTTTACATTTTCTTCAGTTTATTCCTCAGTGGTTTTTTTTGATGTTTTAAGTAGAATTGTTCTTTATTTTAACTTTTAGGTTGATGTGTTTACAAATATAATTCAGTTTTGTGTATTTTCTATTTTGTAATATGACTAAATTATTTTAATAATTTTTTATTGCATTCCTTAGGATTTTCTGTATACAAGATGATGTCATAAATTTCTTTGTTTCTTCCTTTTTAATATCTTGTATTTATGTTATTGTAATGTCTAGAACATCTAGTATACATTGAATACAAGTCAAAGAAAAGACTTGACATCTTTGCTTGGGAGGCTGAAGCAGGAAGACCATTGCAAATTGGAGACCAGCATGGGCTACAAAGTGAGCTCAAGACCAGCCTGGGGCTGCAGAGATAGCTCAGTGGTACAAGAGCTTGAGTTCAATTTCTGGCTTCACCAAAAAAAAAAAAAAAAAAAAAAAAAAAAAAAAAAGATCTTTGTGGGTGGGGATCCTTTCCTTTGGTATAAACTATTCAGTAGTAACAATTATTATTTTTTAACCCTCAAAAAAGTAGAGCGTAACTTTGCTTTGTGGACTGATATTTTCCTTTTTATTGAAGACTTTTTTCTTTTGTTCGTATACACAGATATGTGCTGATTAGAAGACTCACTTGTGCAGTGTGGAGGATAAACAGTGCCTTGCAGAAATGGGGTTTGGGAGTGACCTGAAGAATTCACATGAAGCTGTGTTAAAATTGCAAGACTGGGAATTACGATTATTGGAAACAGTGAAGAAATTCATGGCTCTGAGAATAAAAAGTGATAAAGAATATGCATCTACTTTACAGAACCTTTGCAGTCAAGTTGATAAAGAAAGTACTCTCCAAATGAATTATGTCAGCAATGTGTCCAAGGTAAGAAGCATTAATTTAATAATTTCTTATGTATAACATCATGACTGCCTTAAAATAGATCATACTATTGAATGAGCCTGTCCAAGTAAGTTGAGTTCTAAGTTTTCTAACTACAATTTCAGCTACATCTTTTACATTATTCCATGCTTATTTCATTTATTTTCAGAATACATTTTAGTTTCTCTTTTGATTTCTTTTGGACTCATATGTTCTTTCAAAGTCTTGTATTCAATTTATAAATATTTTTCTAGGTATGTGTTATTGATTGTGAATCTAATACCACTATTTTCCAAGAGCCTATTTTGTACAGAGAATACTTTTAAATTTATGAATATTTCCTCTGTATCCTCTGTATAGACATTTGTATGTCTATGTATACAGTACATAAATTACAGGACTTATTATGGAAGTCATGACTACCAACAAGTTGAAGCATCAGGAAAGCTCATGATGCAGTTCAGTCTGTGTCTGTAAGGGAACTGATGTTGTGACTTAGTCTGAGGCTAAAGGCCTGAGAACCTGAGAAGTTGTTGATGCAAGTCCCAGAGCACAAAAACCTAAAAGCCTGAAGTGCTTGAGGGTGAAAGGAAATATTGGGAGCTAGAGAACTAGGTAGCTGATTCTGCTGTTAACCTCCTAGACTCTTTTTCTGTTATTCTCTGACAACTTCTAAATTATTTTTTGCATAATAAGTGTTTTTGGCTCTTCTTGAAGGTTTCTTTCTGTAGTCTTAGAAGCAGTTATTTTTCCCTGGAGTCCTAATTCGTTAAATAGAACATGTTTTGGGTATCCAAACAATGTACTCTGTATGGATTTTTAGGGCTACAGTACTTTGCAATTGTAAGTAACACTCAATAAAAGGAGCCCTGTAGAAATGTGTTTTTGATTGTCATATGTATTTTCAGGTAAGTTCTCGGATTTCTATGTCAAAATACAAATATTCGTGTAGTTTTGTTATATAGCCTCCTTTGTGTGTTCTGTCTAAAATTATACCTGTTCAAATATAGTTAAGTGTATTTTGAAATAGTATGATAATACAGTTAATCCTCAAATCACACAATATTTAAAAGGAGCTATAGCTTTACATTTTAAACACAAAGAGGATGTAATATTGGCAATACTCCAGATATGATATGAGAATTGAAAATTTTGCCAAGTGCTTTTTAGTGAATCAGATTTATTATTTGGTACTAACATAATTATGTGTTGAATTGAGCTTGTGATACTAAAGTTTTTCCTTGTATATACTATGCTGTGATAAAAAGTACAATGAGTACAGCTTTCTAGTACTCTTGATGGAAGGCAGGAATTTTTAATACAAGCATCAGGCTGTGGAGCTGGAGTAAATGTGTGTGACCAGTTTCAACTTGTTTGATGAGGTCATTTGGTTGTGACCTGTGGTTGAGAAAAGGTATGTTTTGAAGTGTGCTCTGAATCATAGGTTTGGAACAACACATTAATGTGAAATTTTGTAAAATTCATTCAAATTTTGAGATCATATCTCTTCAGTGCCCATATTTTGTGAGGAATGTAATCATGAGAGATAAAACTTGGGTCGATGGTTATGATCCTGAGACCAAGATTTAGACTTCTCAGTGGAAATTCAGTTTTGATCATGTGAACAGAAGCACATCTATCAAGATCCAAGATCACAGTGATACTGAGTTTTTGATGAAGTTATGTCAGCTGAGTTTGTACCCAGTAATACTATCATGAGTTCTGAATATTGTAAGGGCTTTTCAGAGCATTTAAGAAATGATGTGTCTAGAAAATGGCCAACAAATGGGCAAGTGGTTTCATCTGCTATCATGATAATACTCTGTGTCACACATCGCTTCTGGCACAGCAGTGTCCATTAGATAAAAGACATTATTGTGCCTACATCCATGTTATTCATCAGATCTGGTGCTGTGTAACTCTGGCTCTTCTCCAAAATCAAAATGATCATGAAAGGGAAACATTTTGAATTGATTCCAGGTCATCAAACAGCCACAAGAGCAGAGCTAAAGATAATCATGAGAAAAGACCTTCATAACTACTTCAGAAAGTGGCAGAATGATGGGATAAATATGCTCAAAATGGGGGAGATTAATGGCAGTATGTCTTTTATCATAACAAATTAAAAAAATTAGCATTCATGGTATATTGAGCATACCATGTATATTGAAGCCAGAATTCCTCATATCTGGCTCTAGCATCAGTTCTGATATAACACTTCATTTGAAAACACAAATTAGTTTCAACATAGCTGTTGTACTAGGAAACAATTTGAGCTTTTTTATAAATATTTTATTTGTAGAACTGGAGTAAACATGAATTGAATGCAGAAAACTATAACTGTCCAACTAAATCAAGCTGTTTAGGAAAATATATTTCAGATACATGCTTCAGTGTTTTACTGGCTAGCATTGTTTACTCTTTTTTTTTTTTTTTTAATGCCATATATGATACTGCAACTACTCAATTCCAGATAATTTTTCTGCCACTTAAGTAATTCACAAGTTATAACCATTCTAAAACCTACTATGACAAGGAAACTTCGGCTTTTTTTAAGGTGAAGTATCATGTTTACTGAAATAGTCATTTAATGTATATGTGTTATGGTTTGTGTCTACGTGTCCCCCGCAAAGCCTCATGCAGTCATGGGGTGGCTTCTGGAGTTTGTGATTGATTCTTGATCCAATGCTGGGATTATGGATGTGTGTGCCATGGGGTAGATACTCAGCCTTACAATATAAGGAAGGGAGAGAGGCTAGTTAGCTGCAGGAGCTGTTCCTTTTCCCTTTGCTCTTGCTCTTCACTGCTGCCATGAACCGCTGCTCTGTACCACCATGTGCCACTCTGCCTTGGGACTAGCTGAATATGGACTGAACCTCTACTGATTGTGAGCTAAATAAATGTTTCCTTCTTTCATTTTGGGTGTTGGGTATTTGTCCCAGCAATGAGAGAAGAGTAACTGAGACTATGTGAAATGGTACAAAGTTTTCATTAGCTTCCTTTTCTTTTTTATTTCACTGTAGACCCTATGAATTTTATTATATGATTTTTGCACAGGCCAGTGATTATTAGGGGCACAAATGTTTGTTGTGCTAGTCTTGGACATTAGAATTAGTTGGGGAATTTTAAAATACTAATGTCTGGACCCCATCAAAAGCTATTAAATCAGTATCCCTGGTTATGAGTCTCAATAATTGGTATTTTTGCAAAGCTCCCAGTTACTTTTTGTTGCAGTCAGAAGTGTGACTTGTTTGCACTAGGGAAACTAGGAATCTTTGAAGAAAATACAGAAAGAGAGCCTCTTATGAGAAGAGAGTGTCTAAGACTTTCTTTACATTTGCAGTGGAGTCATTGAAAACCTCATATTTAGGGAAATTTAATGAGTTGTTTTCAGAATTTCTATATCCCATAAGGACTGAGAAACTCCAACATTCTTATGTTTTAGGCAAACTCAGAATAAGAATAATGACTTTAGAGAACCATTTATTTTGAGTCATTGTGTAGGGCTGAAACTGGGCGTTCTTCATGGAATTTTAATGCTGCATTTAAAAACATTCAGGCATGAAGAAAGAAAACAAGTAGTTGGAGGATATAGTCTGTAGCAAAATACTCTTTATGACAACTATTATTTAGGTATTTTTCAAGCTTGAGTCATCTTGTTGATTATTTTCAATGCTTTATTGTAATTACAGCTCCAGTAGTAGTTCTTGTACTGAATCTCAGAATACATACTTTATGGTGTAATGAACCCAAAGCATTTAAATTGCTACCTGTTTATGGAATACTGTTTTATACTACTGTACATCTGTTGGTTCCAAGGTAGAAGACAAAAAACGACATGATATGCTTCTCTGAATGATATGTATTTCTCCCTTTATGTAGCTTTCCTTATTTTTTTTTTTAAACTGAACACAGACTTTCCTTTCTCTGTATCATGTATTCATTCTTGTATACCCTGTACTGTTGACCTCTTTTGGTTTCCTAAAATTAAGTAGGCATTTTAAGATTTAGTTATTTTATTAAGCTGAGATACTATTTGTGTATATATCTGATCTAGCTTTTGGAGACACACATTTTCTAAATAGAATAATTTTTTTTTTTACTGTCAAGTAAGTATAGCATTTAGTTCTAAGAAATACTTTATATTTGATTAGAGAAAAACTAAAAATAATTTGAAGTGATAAATTTCATGAAAAAGCAGTATTTCTATGATGTAATAATATTTAATATGTAACTAAAAATTCTAAAAGTGATTTCAAGCTATCTCCCCAACCCCTAAAATTTCAAAGTAGTCATTTTTATTTCTCTAGGGCATAGGAAAATGTATATTGTTGAGGTCTCTGCCTGAAAGTGGTCCTATTTTTGATTATCCAGTGTAGTATTAGGGTGAGTTCAATGAGATGATTTATTTCTTAATTCTTTCACTTAAGATTCAAGGAGTGAACCATTATTTCAGTTAAAAAGCCAATTATGGTGTGAAGCCCATTTCATTTCTGTAGCTTGCTCTACGGCATTTCATATTAGGAATGAATCTTGGCCTAGAAGGACTTCTTTGCTTAGATGCACTCATGCTGCAAAATAGGTGATATGAAGGGAGCAGTTAGTCTCTCATTTTGACTTTTGCCTCTGGTTTCATGACACTGTGGTGAATTAAATATTAAAGATTGCTGTGTAATTTGTAACTGGCTATAAGTTACTCTTGTCAGTTTAGTTCAGACAGTAACTCTAAAAAGTGCTGTTAGATACAAGGACCTTTATATTTCTTTTTTGTTGTATCCCCTAAACATAAAGTTGTAACCAGTCTAGCTTATTTAAGAGAGATAAATTTGTCATTGAAATGATAAAAGCATTTATAAAGAGAAAGCCTGTGAATTTGCAAAAAGTAGATAGTATTAGAGAGGAAGAACAGAAAGTCATTTAAATAAGTGTGGTTATCTATAAAAAATGTGAGGTTAAAAAGGAGTAATGGAATCCATCAATTACATGTCTTGGTTCTATGTTATACAGGACATGAGTGAAAAAAATAGTATTTATTTGATAAAATGTTGGTGAAATGGTGTTTACCATGTGTGTAACCTATTTGTCTTTATCTAAAGCAAAAGTAGAACTTTAATTTTTATTTTCCTAAAAACTATTTTAGGGGTTTAAAAGCAAATTAGAAAGGGAAGTAGTTAGAAGGATTGGTGGAGTGAGGGGAACAGAGAGAGGGCTTTGCTTTATGAAGAAATATTGGAGCTAGCAGTAGTGCGAATTCCTGCAATCTAGGCTGCTCAGGATGCTGAGGCAGGAAGTGCAAATTCCATTCCTCCTGTGTAACAGAGCAAGACCCTGGCTCAAATATAAGATAATGTCTCAAGGTTTTGGTCAGTAATTTTGGACTTAACTTGAATGTGAAAGGACCTGGATTTAAGCCCCAGTACCTTAAAACAAACAGACAAAAGAGCAAATAAACAAATGTTGAGCTGAAGAAGCCAATCAAGGAGAATTTAGGGATATAGGAAGAGGAATATATCTTAACAACTTTTGTAGGACATGGAAAGGGAATGGGATGTAGCAGAGTAAATAGCAAGAACATCACAAGGTACAAGACGGATGGAGGTAAATACCTCTCCTCACCCTCCCTTGCCCTTATTCCTGCCCTCTCCCTTACAAAAAAGAAAGAAAGCATTTTACAGTTAAAAATGACCCCATGTGTTCTCAAGAGTTGTTATTTATACCTATTAAAGACATATGCTGCAGTATATAAACAAGATTGCAAGATTAGAACTTGGTGAATACAGACTGTAAGAACTTGCTTCTTATAGGTTATAGGTTTACAGTCTTTTTTGTTTTTCTTGCCTCAGATTTATTTGTACAAAAAAGCATAGGAGGATACCAACCCCCCACAAATGGCACCCCAGGGGTCACACCACTCCTTCTGTTTTTATATTAGAAGATAAGAGGCTTTTATGTGTAGCCTTCAGAGTGGTCTGGGTATCTTTGGGGGCCTGAGTACCTTTGGAAGCCATGGAGCAGAACCTGGAGCCTGGGCCTTGGCTAGAGCTTGGGCATTTGGCCTGCAAGGCCTGTGACCCTTGACAATGCAGGCATGGGTACACTTCACAAGCCTGGGGTGGGCAGTGTAGGCAAGATGAACGAGCCTGCAGTTTACTCCTTTTGGGATGATCTTGGCTTGACCTCTTTGGGCTTGACAAGGGCTTTGACAGCCTTGGTGTGTGCACTCATGGCCTTGGCATTGTTTGCTTGCATCTTCTTGAAGTCCTTTTTGTTGTACTTCTTGGTAAAATGAATGTTTCTAAGGAACTTGGGATCTACCTGCTTCAGAGATTCATATCTTTGTGACTGAGGTTTCTTGATACCATTTTTGTGTCATTTTTGGGACTGGTTGTGTGTGGTATGGTTCTTGGACATTGTCATAACTGCACTGTAAATTGCCTGTAGGTATAGAGTCTTAAGAAATTTTGTAGAAAAAGAATAATTTTTAGAATAGTAATTATTTTAGCAATATTTGAAACTGTATCTTGTTCTTTTCTTTGTTATTAACATTGTTTATGAATAAAATTTTGAACACCTGTAGTGAAAATCATTTTTCTGCCATTGTTTTTCACTAGGAGGTCTAATGAGTAGTAAATGATATATTCTTGTAGAATCTCTGTATGCCCACTTATCCCAAACCTACCATTGTGCATCTTTGCTGTTGAGGCAATGTGTTGTGTTGTTAAGGACTAGTGGTATTTAGTAAGAAATTAAAATCCAGAGAATATCAGTATTTATGACATAGGCATTACAGAAGAGCAGGTACCAAAGACAGAAGGGAATTTTAGAAAGGAAAGAAATAAACTAGGTATGTGGAATGTAAGAAAGAAAGCTGTGCAAGAGAAGATAGTTTCAGTAAGAAGTAAGTCACCAGGGTCAGATTCCAGAGATAGGATAAGGTGAAGATGAGAAGTATCTGTTCTTTTGATCTTTAGGAACTAGTAACCTTATTGAGGCATTAAAATGGCGTGGACAGAGCGTGTGTTTAGAAAACAAATGAGTAGCTTAAGTGTGGACTCTGAAAAAGTCCTTAATCCTTTTCCTAGCATGTTGCATAGTCTCTGGCTATTCAATTTGGAAGTATTTATACTTGATGTTAATGATGTTAAATACAAATCACTCATAGTATATGGCACACTTGTGAGAATATTGCCATTTTATATTAATGTTATTTTTATAAAGCCAATATTTAAAACTTTTGAAGTCTAAAATCACAGCTATGCCAATTTCCTTCCTCTTTTTTTATACATTTGCCATGCATGATGAATTCATTCATCTTGGGAATTTAATATATATGTGTATATATATTATATTATAACATTTAATCATTTGTACTTTCCCTTTCCTCCCCTCTCTATTGCTTACCATTCTCCTTCCTATCTTTGCAAAGCCTACCTTTTGTTTCCTATCATCTCTGTTGTCTTTTGCTCTTTGTTTATGCTTTGCATTTTTTAATATAAGAGAAACTATTTTAATTTCCTGTATCTGATGTTTTTCTCTTAGCATTGTGGTCTCCAGGTGCATCCATTTTCCTATAAATGACTCAAATTTATTTTATGTGTCCATTCAGTTGTTATGTATTTTTCACCATGTATTCATTGACATTTTGTTTACTTATTTAATTTTTTTTGGCAGAACCAGGGATTGAACTCAGGACCTTGCACTTGCCAGGGAAGTGCTTATTCTACTGAGCCATCTCCCCAACCCCTTCATTAGCCTTTTGTGTTTCTTATTCTGAGATGTGTTTATTCATTCCAGTTGTTGATTTTTGGGGAGCCTTTAATACAAATGCTAATGTTCTTTTTTTCTGTTTTTAAGTCTTGGCTACTTATGATTCAGCAGACTGAACAACTTAGTAGGATAATGAAGACACATGCAGAGGACCTAAACTCTGGACCATTGCATAGGCTCACCATGATGATCAAGGACAAGCAGCAGATGAAGAAGAGTTATATGAGTGTTCACCAGCAGATAGAAGCAGAGATGATCAAGGTTGGTCATGCCATATTGAATTTGGTAATTTAAATTCACTGAATGTTTTATGATCTGTGACTTTAAAAACATCATTTCCTCCCATGAAAGAGGTTTGGTGACTGATACAAGGGTGTGTGTATGTGTGTGTGTTTGTATATGAGTGTTGTATTTGGGATTGAAAGCAGGGTCTTTGCACTGCACCCCATCCTGTTTTTACTTTTTATCTGAGACAGTATATTGCTAAGTTGCCCAGGCTGGGCTGAAACTTACAGTCTTTATGCCTCAGCTTTCTGGAGTGTTGAGATGACAGCTATAAGGTATTATGATACCTTATCTTACTTTTTACATATAAATATTACGGGTCATAAGATAATGTACCTTATATGTACCCATGAAAGAGCAAATATTACCAATTGAACTATAACGTAGCACATTATTTATTTATTTTTATATATTTAGTATAGGGTCTACAGGGTCTCACCACAAAGTTTGGGCTCATAGTTTTCAGCCTACTGAGCGCTGGGATTTCAGATGTGTGCCACCATGCCCAGTCTCAGCATGTGCCTTGAGGGTGGGGCCGGCGCTGCAAACCAGGATTGAATACTGGTCCCTGTGTCTGCCTAAACAGGTGCTTTAATCTGCCCATATAGGCAGCCCACATAGTATCTGGCCAGCCCACATAATACTTTGAAAATTGTATAGAATATTCAATTTGTTCACTGGAGTAACTTTTAGCCTTTAAAAAGAAATGAATATGTAATTCTATGATTAAATAACAGAAAGTATATCCAAAATAACTTAGTTATGACATTTTAAAATATTTTTTATATTTACACTTTATCTGTGCTGATTTGTTTTTTTCTTTTTGGTCCTGGGAATTGAATTCAAGACCTTGTGCTTGTTAAGGAAGATGCTGTGCCACTAAGCTATATCCCTAGCTCTTCTGTTAATTTTAGAATCTTGAGCACTTCCATCTACCTATCAATTAAAAATTCATTTTATTTTTCCTATTATCCCACTCACTTTTTCTTCTACACTGAATTATTTTAGACAAAAATCCCAACTGTCATTTTGTTCATAAGTACTGTAGTATTACTAAAAGCAGATGATTCTTTTTTTTTTTTTTTTGTCTTTTTGAGACAGGGTCTCGCTATGCAGTTCAGGCTGGCTTTAAGCTCACTTTGTAGCTCAGGCTGGTCTTGAACTCACAACAATCCTCCTGCCTCAGCCTCCCGAGTGCTGGGATTACAGGAATGCGCCACCACGCCCGGCTAAGCAGATGATTCTTGAAAGAAATTATCATTAATTTATCTAAAATAATAATATAATTCAGTAATATTATTAAATATGATTTTCATTTAAATGAATTTTCTATTGCTTTCTTTGCTTCAGGGTCCAAACATAGTTCATGCTGCATTCGAATAATTCTCTGTAATACCTAACTAATGTTTAGGCATTAGTTCTTGGCCTTTTGAAGAAAATGCTATTTATTTTTTGAAAAAAACTGGATAATTTGTTTTATAGCATTGAGTTTCTTTCATTTTGGTTTTGATGCTAATGTCTTGTGATATAATACCTAATTTTCCTTTAAAGTGGAAATTAGATTTGCAGACTTGAGGAGATTCTACTGTTTATTTTGGGTAAGAATACATCCTAGGTGGTAGTGTATGCTTAGTGATGTTTATGTTGGAAGTTATATAGTGCATACTGTATTTTTCTGTGACATTAAATTTCACTAATAAGTTTCTGTGCTATTGGCCACATCATTTTTATTTTTTGTCTTTTTTCCCCCAAGTATTGGGGATTAAGCTGTATTCCCCAATACTGAATCATACTGAGCTACATCTACAGCCCTTTTTATTCATTCATTTTTTAAGTTTAGTAACAGGGTGTTACTTTGTTACTAAATTGCCTTGGCTGTGTTAACATTATGATCCAAGAAGGTTTCTGTTAGTCTTTTACCTAATAATTTTAGAAGCTATTGATTGATATTTGTTAGATCTATTTTTTTCTCATCGCATTGAAAAGCTTTTTTATTTTTATTTTTATGTAAATATACTTTTTAAAGTTTCTAATACTAGGAGATAATATCATACCATGTCTTATAAGTAGATTATAAGATACAGTATAAATCTTAAAACAAAAATTAAGATTAAACAGTATTTAGAAAATTCAAAACAATTCAACTAAGAAAAAGTTTTCATGGTAGTAAAGAATTATAAAGAATAAAACATAAGATAAATACTGGAAGGGGCAAATATATGACCAGCACTTAATAGTTTGGGGATAGGATATTGCACACAGCTCTAGTATGTCATAGACATGGACAGTGTCCATGGTATTTACTGGTGACCAGGTGTCACTTGTGGGACTGAGCTAGTGATATTTGCTTGATATCTGCCCTGTAGACCCAGATAGAATCATGCCCCATGGGGTACAGGATAAGTCCATTTGTAGAATATGCTGATGGAAATATTTTGCTGCTATATAAAAAAGAATAATTAAAAGACTGCTGTTGAATACTTCTTTTTTTCCTTGTGTTTAATAGATTTCCCCATGTGGTGGGTTCTTTCCATTCTCATTCATGGAGCTGTGGTCATTTCGATCCCTCTCTAGAATATTTTTTAGTCTGCTGTGTAGGACTGGCTTTGTCATCATGAAATTCTTTAGTTGTTCTTTGTCATGGAAGTATTTCACTTCTCCATTTTACTTGAAAGACAGTTTTGCAAGCTATATCAGTCTGGGTTGGAATTTGTTTTCTTGCAAGACTTGAAGTACTTTGCTCCATGCTTTTCTTGACTTGATGGTTTGTAAACAGAGATCTGCCATTATTCTGATAAGTTTTCCTTTAACTGTGATTTGTTTCTTTTCTCTATGGCTTTTATATATATGTTCCTGTGCTGAATTTCTGGGTGTGGTTTTAATTGGATTGATGTTATTTAGAGTTCTATATGCTTCAGTTACTTGAATGTCAGATTGTTGCCCCATATTTGGAAAGTTGTCTACTATCACCTCTGTCCATATTCTTTTTATATCATTTATAGTGATTCCTTCTTTCTCATTGATGCTTATTAGTCTTATATTCATTTTTACATTGTCTTGCAGATATTGAATTATTTTTTCCTGTATCTTAGTTGTTTTTAAGAGTTGTTTTGTTACCTTTTCACTAGCTGCAATAGTGTCTTCAAGGTGTGAAAATCTATTTTCACTTTCATTCAAATGATTTTGCCATCTTGTGATTGAGGTTTTAATTTTCTGCAGAGCACTTTGAATTTGCTTCATACATTCTGTTTCTTTCCTATATTGCTCATTCAAGGATTCCATCATTTTTCTATTTTTTTTTATCAGTGTCTTCTTTAGAAGCACTTAGTTCTACTTTTATTAAGTTATCATTTCTTTTTTTTAACTTCAGGAATTATTTCTAATCTGATTTCCTTTATACCTTTCTACAGTTGTTTCTCTTCTGACATTATTATTTCAGGGATTCAGGTGTGTGATTTCCAAATTCTTCTATGCTGTTGTCTCCTGCATTTGTTCTGGGTGGGCTTGGGGCCTGAGAATGCATTTTTGGTCCTTCTCTTTGTCATTTTGTATGGCACTGTCTTTTGATCTTTGGTGTAGAGCTTTGATGGAGTTATTGCCTTACTTAGCACCAAGTCCAGATCTGCCTACTTCAAACTCATCCAGGTGGGTGTGGCTTGGGTCTGGCTCTTGTGCTCCACTTCTTCCTGCTGAAGCCCTTGGAAATGAACCTGCTATGCCACTCTGGCAAGATGTTCTGCTCCTGGATCAGCTGGTTATGTCTTGCCTCTAGCCTCTCTGCAGTGAGTGCCCCAGGGTTCCACACTGGGGTTGTCTGATGGAAGAAGTTCCACTCACATGCCAGGCCTGGGCTCTGGGTTGAATGAGGACTTCGTAGGCCCATGGAGGTCTCACTGATACTGGGCCTGGGCTTGGGTTGACTGAGGCCTCGGTGGGCCCTGGGCAGTCCCACTCACACACCAGGCCTGGGTTGAATAAGATCTGATATTTGATTTGAATTTGTACAATGCTTGTACAATATTTTACTTTTATTATTTTCTGCATTTATTTATTTTTTAAATCAAGTTAAATGAAATTTTGCTTTAAAGAATATTTTCCTATATCAACTCTTTGGTTCTGTAAACTATATTTCATTTGGGAAAAGCCAGATAAGTGTTTGCTTTTTCTAGTTAATTTACCAGTGTTTGGAGTAATGAATTAGTTCCTCCCCAATTCAAAATTAACCAATGAGGTTTTTTTCTTGAGAGAATGACTTGGATTCCTATTTTGGTTTATTACACAGTGTTACTCAGTGTGCCATCAGGAACATTTGTGATTCAGAATCCTTAAACAAGTGATCTCAAATTTTTTCCAAGTGGTTGTGCTTGTTGTCATGTTTTTAATGCTGTCTCTTTCTCAGTATTAGAAGGCATATTGGAAGATTTACAGATGTCTGGGGCTTATTTTCTTAGATAAATTGTATTTAAGAACCTTTCTGACTACCAATCAAGGGGTTCCATTTATTTATTTATGCCACAAAAGCAGTAATCAGACTGTTGTTCTGCCTGCTGTCTGGCCAAAGTGTTTATCTCCAAATGGGAGACATCCTCTTTACAGAGATGTTAAAATGTTTAAAAAAAAATAAAAAAAACAAACCTGCAGAACTGGTGAAATAGGATTACTCAGTTACTGTTTGAAAATGCGCATTATAATAAAAATAATTTTTAGTGATGCAAAATATTTCTTACATTGCAAATTAATTTATTAACCTTTAAATTTCAATTGTTGAGGCACTTAAAATATTCTTAGAGGGCTGGCTAAATAGCTCAGTGAATTAAAGTGCCTGCAAGCAGGTGCAGGGGCCACGGGTTTGATCCCTGGGCCTGTAGTGTCAGCTCCACCCCCGGGGCTGGCTGAGATGGCAATTGAGACTGGGCGTGGTGGCATGTGCTTGTAATCCTAACACTTGGGAGGCT
>PVKA01040505.1:0-18711 GCA_004027165.1 Ctenomys sociabilis | reverse complement strand
GGGGCAGAACCACCCAGGAGCAGAACATTTTGCCAGAGGGGCACAGCAGGTTCACTCCTAAGGGCTGCAGTACCAGGCGTTGGTGGTAGTGGTGAGCATAGCTGCCTTCCAAGGGCTGTAGCAGGAAGGAGCTGAGCACAGCAGCCAGACCCAAGCCAGGCACAAGTGAATAAATTCAAACTTTCTAGATCTACACCTGAATTTCACTGTGAACTAAGGTGATAGCTGCGCCAAAGCTCTACAACAAAGGTCAGAAGGCAGTGCTATACAAAATGACAATGAGAAGAAGCAAAATGCAATCTCAGACCCCAAGACCACCCATAACAAAGGCAGAGGACAGTAGCATCGAACAAATTGGGAATCACATAACTGAAATCAATCAATCAATAGTGTCTGAAATAAAGAAACAACTGCAGAAAGGTATAGAGGAACTCAGCTTGGAAATAAAAAAAGAAATCTCTCAATTTATAGCATCTTAACTAAAGAATCAAATGCAGAAATATATGGAGGAAACCCAATGCCGACCCAGAACAAGTGGAGAGGACACTAGCTCAGCTAAAATACACGAATTAATAGCATCAGAAATAAATAAGCAGCAGCATAAAGGTATAGAGAAACTCAGAGCAGAATTAATTTCTGAAAGAAAACTCTAAACTAATAGCATATGAAGTAAAGAATCAAATATAGAAACATGGAGGAAACCCAATCTGAAAAAAATTCTACAGTAAAAGAATTAATAACTGCTTCTAAAGAAGACATTGATTAAAAAAAATAGAGGAGTTTAGAAAAATGATGGATTCTTGAATGAGCAACACAGGAAAGAAATAGATTGCAAGAAGCAGAGTCAAAGAGATACAGATGAACTTAAAATCTAAATCACAGGCTAACAAAAATGGTTTGAGTGAAAAGGAAGACAGTTTCAGATCTTGAAGACGCTGGAGCAGCTAGTGCAAAGGTGAGAAAGGATCTCTTAAAAACAACTAGGAAAGAATAATTCTTCACATGCAAGATGATGCAAAGATGTACATGTGAGACTAACAGGTATCAATGAGGAAGAAGGAATCAATACAAATGACATTAAAAATATATGGGAAGAAATAATAGGACAAAACTTCCCAAATATGAGGAAGCAATCTGACATCCAGGTAATGGAAGCATACAGAACGCCAAGTAACCTCAACCCAAATAAAAACATACCAAGGCATATAATAGTCTAGATCCGGGAAGTCCAGAGGAAGAATAATGTACTGAAAGCTGCTAGAGAAAAGAAGCAGATCACATCTAAAGGAAAACCCATAAGAATATTGGCTGACTTCTCACAAATCATGAAGGCAAGAAGAGCATGGAGCAGAGTACTTCAAGTCCTCTATGAAAACAAACTCCAGCTCAGACTACTATATCCGGCAAAACTCTTTCAAGTTTGATGGGAAAGTGAAACACTTCCATGACAAAGAACAACAAAAGAATTTCATGATGACAAAGCCATCCCTACACAGGCTACCGAAAGATGTTCTAGAGAAGAACCAAAATGATCAAAACTATATGAATGAGAACAGAATAAACCAACTAAATAGGGCAAACAATTAAACACAGGAGAAAAAGGAGCAGATAAATAACATGTTGAGTGTAAGTCGGTACATCTCAATTATAACCAGCAATGTAAATAGACTCAATTCACCAAATGAAAGAAATAGACTGGCACAGTGGACTAGAGAATAAAATCCAACAATATGCTGTATATAAGAAACACACTTAACTCATAAAGAAATTCATAGGGTGAAAGTCAAAGGATGGGAAACAATACTACATGCCCCAGCACATCAGCAAAAAGCAGGGGTAGCAATTCTGTTCTCAGTCTCAATTTCAAACCAAGAAAAATCAAGTGAAATAAAAAAAGCCACTGTATACAGGTTAGGGGAAAAATTCAAGAGGAAGAGGTAACACTCATAAATATGTATGCATGAATCATGGGACCATACCACTATATAAAACATACCTTAATGGACATAGAAAATCTAATATCCAGTACCACAATCTTAACAGGAGACCTTAACACTCCCTTATCCCAAAAAAGACAGTCAACCAGAAAAAAACTTAGGAAAGAAGTAGAAGAACTGAAAAAGAGCCTGAAAAAAAATGAACTTAGTGGTCATATACAGAGCGTTCCACCAAAACACAGCTGAATACACATTTTTTTCAGCTGCACATGGGTCATTTTCTAAAATAGACCACATACTAGTCCATAGGTCATGCTTAAGTGTATGCAAGAAAACAGAAATTGTCCCATGCATATTACGTGAATGCAGTGCAATGAAACTGGAAATCAATGACAAAAGAAACCAGAAAAAAAACATAAATACATGGAAATTAAACAACACCCTACTCAACAATCAATGGGTCACAGATGAAATTAAACAAGAAATTCAACAATATCTACAATTCAATTAAAATTCAAGTGCAACTTTTGGAAATTATGGGATGTGATTAAAGCAATTCTCATGCTGCACCTCCAACAACTAGAAAAAGAAGAGCAAACCAAACCCAGAGCCCAAAGAAGAAAAGAAATCATAAAAATTAGAGCAGAAATGAACTCAATTGAGATGAAGAAAACAGTTCAAAGAATTAATGATTCAAGAACCTGGTTCCTTGAAAAATTAAATAAAATTGATAAGTGCCTAGCTAACCTTATCAAAAAGAGGAAAGAAAACATTCAAATACAAACAATAAGGAATGAAAAGGGTGTAATCACCACAGACCCAGCAGAAATTCAGAGGATTATCAATAGCTACTTTGAGAATCTTTACACTTGCAAAATGGAAGACACAGACAAAATGGAGAGATTCCTAGAAAGGTACAAGTTACCAAACACTGAATCACCAAGATAAAACCACTCACAACAGCCCAATAACAGCCAATGAAATATGAGATGTAATAAAAACCTACCGACAAAGAAAAGTCCAGGTCCTGATGGATTCACAGCTGAATTCTACAAGAAATTTATGGAAGATATATGCCCTACACTCCTCAGTCTCTTCAAGGAAATTGAAAAGGAAGCAGTCCTCCCAAAATCATTTCTGGAGGCAAGTATTATACTGATTCCAAAACGAGGGAAAGACACAACTAAAAAAGAGAACTATAGGCCAATCTCCCTCGTGAACATAGATGCAAAAATTCTCAATAAAATCCTAGCAAATAGAATACAGCAAATCATCAAGGTCATATAACATGACCAGGTAGGATTCATCCCAGGGATGCAAGGATGGTTCAATATACACAAATCTATAATTGTAATATAGTACATCAATAGAGCAAAAACTAAATACCATATGATTATCTCAGTTAATGTAAAAAGGCTTTTGACAAAGTCTAGCACTTATTCATGTTCAGAGTCCTACAAAAAATTGGAATAGAAGGCCTCCACTTCAGTCTGATAAAAGCTCTTTATCAAAACCCAATGGCTAACATAATTCTAAATGAGAAAAAACAAATGTTTTACTCTTAGATCTGATACAAGACAACATGTCCTCTGTCACCCCTCCTATTCCATATAGCTCTGGAATCATTAGCTAAAGCCATTAGACAAAAAGGAGAAATAAAAGGAATAAGAACAGGTAAAGAAGAAGTTAAGTTATCATTATTTGCAGATGACATGATGCTTTACTTGGAAGACCCAAAAAACACCACCAAGAAGCTACTAGAATTAATGCATAAATTCAGTAGCATAGCAGGATACAAAGTCAATACTGAAAAGTCAATAGCTCTACACAGATAACAAACACACCGAGGGGGAAATTAAAGAAACAATATCTTTTACAATAACACCTTGGAATTAATCTAACTAAAGAAATCAAAGATCTTTTCAAGGAAAATTGTAGTACTCTTAAAAAAGAGATCATAGAAGATTTCAGAAAATGGAAAGATATTCCCTGCTCCCGTATAGGAAGAACCAACATTGTGAAGATGTCCATACTCCCAAAATTGTACAGATTTAACACAATTCCTCTCAAACTACCACCAACATACCTCACAGACCTAGAGAAATCATTTCTACAATTTGTTTGGAATCAGAAAAGACCTAGAATAGCAAAGGCAATCCTGGCCAACAAAGACAAGGCAGGAGGCATCACAATTCCTGACTTCAAATTATTCTACAAAGCCACTGTGATAAAATCAACATAGCATTGACAACAAAACAGACCTATCAATCAATGGAATAGATTAGAAGACACAAAGGCCTCTAAAAACACACTCAGCCACCTGATCTTTGGCAAAGGGGCCAAACATGCATACTAGAAGAAAGATAGCCTCTTTAACAACAAATGGTGCTGGAAAAACTGGCTCTCTACATGGCAAAAGGTAAAATTTGACCCAGATGTATCACCATGCACTAAGCTAAAGTCAAAATGGATTAGAGATCTAAACATTAAAACAGAAAAACTAAATCTATTAAAAGAGAAAGTCGAAGGAACCCTTGAAGACATAGGGGTAGGGACAGAGTTCATGAACTCTGTTGCATGCATAAAAATCAAATCACATGCGTAACACTTGAAAGAATGAATGACTGGGACCACCTCTTATTCAGAACTTTTTGCACATCAAAATAAATTACCAACAAAGTAAAAAGACTATCCACAAGTTTGGAAGAAATCTTGACAATTAAGTATTCAGACAAAGTTCTGCTCTCTAGAATTTATAAAGAACTAACACACAATAGGGCCCTAAAATTTCAAGCCCCACTCCAGAAATGGGCATCTGAGATGATCACACCCTTCTTATAGGATGAAATTAAAGAAATGAATAAATATATGAAAAAATGCTCCACATCACTATCCATCCCTGAAATGCAAATGAAAACAACACTGAGATACCATCTCACCCCATAAAGAATATCTAGCATAAAGAAATCAACTAATAACAAATGTTGGAGAGGCTGTGCAGAAAAAGGAACCCTTTTCCACTGCTCATAGAATGTAGACCTGTGCAACCATTGTGGAGACTCCCTAAAAATCCAGGAGTGAAAATCTCATTCAAACCAGCTATCCCACTACTGGGAATTTTCCCAGAGGAACTGAAAATGTCATATCATAGTGACATATGTGTACCTATGTTTATAGCAGCACAATTTGTGATAGCCAAATACTGGAAACAACCAAGATGCCCATCACCTGAGGAATGGATGGTGAAGAGGTGGTATTTTTATACAATGGAGTATTACTCAGCTATAAAGAATGTTAAACTCAAAGCCTTCATATTTAAGTGGATGCCATTTGAAGATATACTCACAAGTGAAATAAACCAGATCCACATGTGTAAATATTGTACAGTCTCCCTGGTATAAGAACTCAAAGAAGAATTACAAATAGAAAGGTATAACACAAAAGGAAAGTAAGTCACATGGAGAGAGTACATTATCTCAGGCTTTCACAGAGAGCAAATTGGTCAAGCAATGTCCATGATTCATCCACATGGCTGACAGACAAAGAATCTACAAACTGTGATACAAGGCAAAAAAATAATAATAATAAAAAGAAATAGGGAATTTGGCTGGATAAATAAGTGAGGATTGAATTACGAAGTTCCTTTTTTGCCAACCTTGGCAACCTTGGCTGCGCGGTGTAGCCTACGTGGGCTGGAAAGAGATTTGTGTGTAACTGAAAAAATGCAGACTGGATTTAGAAACAAAATCATTTTGACTTTCAAATGCATAGTAGTGTGTGGGGGAGTGAAAGTGGAAGCCAGAAGAAACCAGATTAAAGAGTGAACAAAACATAATGGGGTAGAGACAGTGGTTACCATTAAGAATCTATTTGTTTATGAAGCATTTCAAATTTATATGCCATTTAACCTATGGAATGAGTATAAAATTATAGGTTGACCAGAATAACAAATGATGGAGTCACCATCATGCACAGTAACTTGTGTTATTTTTTGTAATGTATTAATGTTAATTGTTTTTTTAACTGCATGAGAATGAAGAAGGTTGATATGGAGAGTACAGGATTAGGCTCACGCACTCCTGCACAGCAAAAAGCAAATATCTCCTAACTGTTGCCACTTTTTTCTATATTATGGAGAAAACAATGATTTTATCTCCTATTCAGTAGATAAATATGTTTATTCCAGAGGAGGCATCTTTTTATAATTAAAGATAATGTCTTTTATTTGAGAATCATGATGCATATGAAATATAATAAATTTCTGTATAGTTTTAGCTCATAGTCACTGATAGAAATTTAAGTGATAGTTACTGCTATAAACAAAACAGGTCATAAGAATCTTAGTTTTAAAAATAGACCTCTCATTTCATATAAAAATTCTTGCCTTTATAAAAGAAACTGGCTATAGATATCTTTTGCTTCTATACATGAAAATTAGTTTGATATAATAAATTTCAAATTATGGTGATATTGCTTATATAACATGCAAAACCATTTATTTCTCCTGTGAGAACTAAGTTGCCCACTTTTTGATGCCTATTTTCTGGATTTTAAAATGATAAACTTTATAAACGAAAGACTATGCTTTACTATGTTAAAATTACTTCTAAGTAGAGTTATTTAAAAGGAGTTATTCAAATTTAGAGCCTCTCATTTGTACAGCATCCTATCTCATTTTGTGTTACTAATTTCTAAGGCCTTTTACTTAATTTTGGATTTGTTATATTCTTTTTTTAGAAGATCTCCAACTTGTGTAAACTTCAAACCTACAAAAATTTAGAGCTGACAGTGATTTCTTGGTAGTACATATTCTTTAGCTGAGGACTTATTTAAAGTTTCTATTTTAGGCATTACTAAGGAAGCAGGAATAAGTTACTTAAGAAAGAAACACACTTAAAATTTAAACAGACACTGATCATCAATGAATGTTCTTTAAAAAACTAGCAAATCAGGGAATTCCCACAACTAAGTTTTTTGTTTTTTGGGTTTTTTTTTTTTTTTGTATTTTAGGAAAGAGTCTACAGAATGTTCAGTGTCTCACTACATAGTGATCCTCTTGCTTACAGCCTCCCAAGAGCTGAGATTACAGGGGGTGCCACGACACCCAGTCTCAATTGCCATCTCAGGGTGCCTCAGGGGTGCAGCTGGCACAGCAGGCCTGGGTATTGAACCCTAGGGACCTGTGCCTGCTTGCAGGTGCTTTAAACTGCTGAGCTATTTGGCTGACCCTACAACTAAGTTATTTTAACCATTGTGCAGTTTTGTTATTTGGTAAAATCTCACAATTTTTGAGGCTTACTGTACACGAGGCTGCAGTTAATCATAACAGTGGTTTTCAGAGGGAGTTGTTACTATAGGCACTGAAGAAATGCCAAAACTTGGAGGCCTGTAGAACTGACACAGATCTAGGCATGCCTGCTAAGTGCATGTCTAATTTTCTTGGGCTTTGTTCAAATGATCAAAACACACTGTTAAAGTGATCAGAATCGTCTAGTAGATACCTGAACAGATTTCACTTTTCACAGATGATTGTATTTGAAGCAAATACCCTGGGCTATATAGGAAACAGCTTGAGACCACAGCCACCTCGTGGCTTGTCTTTGGCTGCATAAAAGTGGAAAATCAAACTATTGGTTTTTTAAAAGTGAATTTGTCTGTGATATTGTTGCAGACACAAATGACGACTTATCATTTTGCCATATTTTAGGTAATGCTTTTCAACTGCTTGTGGCATCTTTTTGTTTTTCACCCCAGGACAGCATTGAAGCACTCAAAGATTCTCTGGTTGTCAACAATCAGAATCTTTTTAGGATATCTGAATAGTTGTTAGGAACTAGCTTTTTAAGCAACAAGGAAAGAACTATAATCTTATGACAAATAAAATGAAAGAGATGGCCATAGGAAAACACAAATATAACTAAGATATTTAGTAAACCTTTTTCTTAAGCATGATCCAGATATCCCCTGTCATACAAACAGCCTGAGATTTACTTTCTCACTGTCACTGTAAACTCAATGTGCTTAGTGCTTGTGATAAACAGACACAAGGAAAGTGAGATTTCGCTTATTCTGAAGCCATCCATAAGTAGCTTAACAGTTCATCCCTTTTTTTGCCCAACCATCAAAGCATTTATGTTACCCAAATGGAATGAAGTGTATGTTTAATTGAATCCTTCTGTGGTGATTGTGTTTTCAGGCTGGTTCTTAGTCTTCAGAATTCTTTCTAGAAGCCTAGAAAGGGCTTAGTTGTTTATTACAGGCCTTTTCCACATTGCTAAGCCACCCTCCCATTGCTTTTTCCCCAGCAATATTTTATTTTTAAAGAGCACCTGGTCCAAGCATAGTATATTTTCATGTTTCATATCTGAGTTCTGATTTTTTAAAAAATAAAAAGTCAACCTCTATGGCCAAGCATTAGTTACATCTTTCCTTTAGCTTTAGTTGATGTCTTTTTTCCCTCCTTCTTTCTGATTATAAAATTTTATTGACAGCTTTGGTAGGAAAGAATTTTGAAACAAGTGAACTTTTAAGGGCTCTTATTCACTCTATAATTATATGTGTGATGCATTTTTAGGTCTTATAGTGGGTAAATAAAAAAAATTCTTTCTGGAAAGTTATGAAATGATTTTATAGCTGAAAGAACTGCTTCTGAATGTTATATTTACTCTAAATAGCCGACAGATGTATCCTTTCAATAACCTCCCACCCCTGCCCCCTACCCCTTTCGTCATATTTAGTTACGTATAAATAGCAGTTTGTGATGGCCCTTAGGGACTATGAGATGCTCTCAACTGGAATTTAAATTTCTACAAGCAATCGTCTCAATTTGTCAGATTGTGGGATCCCAGCCATATGTACTTAGCATTATTCAATCACCATTTAAAGTCACATCTCTAGGAAGGAACAGGCCTTGCCACATAAATTCAAGTCTGAATAATAGCCAGCATGAGTCAAACACACAATTCATGGGTCTTTACGATGAAGCACTGTAAGGGATGGTGTCAGCAAGTTGGAGCAGAAGAGTTCATTGTTTGATAACAAAATTTTTAACTCAAGGGGGAATTTTTTTATATATATAAAAATATAAAATGCACAAGTGTGTGGGAGAGACTTCTTGGGAGGTTTAAGCCATGTTTTTAGATGTGATAGAAAACGTATGACCCTTATGTTTGTGGGTCAAATTCAAAGCAACATATAAGATGTCTTTGGACTGATCAAGTTTGCCTTCTACTTTCAGCATGGATTTTAGTATTTTTGTTTTAAAGTTCATAGAACTTGTGTGAAAGGGTAGAATTGGGCGATTGGATTTGGAATTTGAGACACCTGCATTCCTGAGTATTCACTTCCTCATTCCCTTTTATTATGCATTTATAATAGGTAAAAGAGAATAGGTAAAGTCAGGGCAGATATTTCTGCAGCATTTGCAGAGACCTAGGAGAAGTGGCATGTTGGTAGGTAGCTCTCGGTATTGAATACTTTTTCTCCGGGCAAAGGAATCTTGCAACTGCTGGGAATGAAGTGTAGGTTGTAATTCTTAGTCATTGTTGATCTAGGCTAATGTCCAGGCAATGAACTAGTGGTGAAAGTCCCTAGATTCTATTACTAATCTCCGTGGCCTCTTAGGTTCCTTTTGTTTTTCTTTTCCTCAGATTATTAACTGTGTATTGTCAGGGGATACTTCAAACTTCCATAATGGAAGCACAATGTAGAAACGATTTATAGCTTAAAAATTCTTCATACTATATGTAGGGTACTTATATTTAACATATGTCATCACTGAACTTTGGATAACTTTTTCTTAATTTGTTAAATTTCTGAATTTTAATTTTTATGGTTTCCTGGCTCTTTTTTATTAGTCTGTGACTCCATTTCAATAAGGCATTTAACACTCAATTTCACTAGCGACCTCCATCTCATACAGTTCTTCTTACTGAAAAGTGCTAGACTTACCATAAAGAAAAGCATAAAGTTTACGCAAGGTGCATTATCTGGAATGGTTTTCACATGATATTATTTTCCTAAGTAGGGTATTTAATCTACAGTCATACACCCCTTAATGTGTCTGATCTTGTTTAAGTATTGTATTTATATATTTTGCTTTTAAAATTATTCATTATACATGGTTATTATAGAAAGTAATCACAAGCCAAAAGATATAAATTAATTATGTATGTCACCACCTAGAGATAACAAATGTTAACATCTTGATATATATATTATTTTTCTGTTTATGTGTATACATTTTGTAAATGGAATCTTAACTATGCTCAGTTGCATTGCAATTTTTTTAATTTAACATTGTTAATGCATTTTTCTTTTCACAACTACACATTTATGCTATTACCTAATATTTATATAATATGATGTTGTATAGATAGTCATACTTATTCTAGTCAACCCCTAATTACTAGTTTTCTAATCAGTGTCTTTATACATAAATCTTGTTAATTTGACTATTTTTTAGACTATATTTTTGAAGCATAATGCCTAGGTTATTAAGAATATATTAGAGCTTTTTTTGTATTTTTAGGGAAGGGTCTACAGGGTATTCAGGGTCTCACTACTAGATCATATTTGTAGTGATGCTCCTGTTTATTAATAGCCTCCCAAGAGCTGGGACTACAGGCACGTGCCACCCTGCCCAGTCACAATCGCCAGCTCAGTGCACCCAGGGGTGGGGCTTAATATATTTTCCAGTCACATGTATAACAATGGTTTCATAAGATTATAATGCAGTTTAAATTGTTCTATCATCTTGTATTTTTATTCTGTTTTCCAGTCACATGTATAACAATGGTTTCATAAGATTATAATGCAGTTTAAATTTTTCTATCATCTTGTATTTTTATTCTGTTTTCCATTTCTAGCTGTGTAGAGATTCACTGATATTTACCATTGTGTTATAATTGTATCTACAGTTTTCAGTGCAGAGGTGTAGCCTACTTGAAAATGGCTAAGTGCTCTGGCCTTGGTGTGTAGCAGGTAACAGCACATGGGTTTGTATATGAAAACTACAATGTTTACATGATGACAAAATTCTTAAAAACAATTCTCAGAAGTCAGCCTTGCCACTAAGTAATGTATGACTGTATTTTAAAAATTAATCATTTGTAAGATTATTTGACTAATAACAAAACCAAACCCTGCCTTCATCCCAGGTTAGGGATAGTGCACTTCTAAGACTTTTGAAACCTATATGATCTCCTGTTGCAACTCATTTCTCCTTTTCTCCAGGGATAATACATTTCCTAAATTTTGTTCTTATTTTCTTTGTACAGTTATTTTAAATCATATATGGACAATTCCTAAATAACATATTTACTTTTGCACCTTTTAAAACTAGACAGGACTAATATAATACTTTATAACATCTTTTAAATACTTTTTTTTCTTTTTTCCTTCTTTTTTGAGACAGGGTCTCGCTGCGCAGTTCAGGCTGTCACTGAGCTCACTGTGTAGACCCGGCTCCTCTTGATAACACAACAGTCTTGCTTTAGCCTTCGAAATGGTAGGATTGCAGTTGGGCACCACCACACCCACCTTGACTTTCTTTCTTTCTCTCTCTTTTTTTTTTTTTTGAATACACCATTATCCATTGAGAGTCATTCAGGTTTATTTTAATGTATGAATGGTGTTATACTATGTCATCACAGGTTTAGCTACTTGTTCTGTGTTCTCTCTTCTTTTTTTACTATTACAAAAAATGCTACTGCAAACTTATACTTATCTCCTGTTGAATACACAAAAGTGTATTCCTGTGATTTGTGTGGCTTGGCCATAGGGTATGCATACTTTCTGTTTTAACAAAATCAAATTGTTTTTTAAGGGCTTGAATAATTTTGCATATTTTATATAGATAATGTTTAAGAATTGTTATTGTTCCACATCACTGTCAGCATTTGATATTTTCAGACTTTGAAATGACTGCTTGCTATAAATTGTTATCTCATTGTGGCTTTATCCTGCATTTCTCTGATTACAGATGTGGTGAAATCTTTTCAGATAGTTTTTGACCATCTGTGGATGTCCATTTCAGTTATTTCTTAATGTACTTTGATCATTTTTCTATTGATATTTGTTCTTTTTCTCTTTAAAGATTTTTAAAATCTATATTCTGGATAATCAGTTTTATGTGGAAAAATACCTTCTTTTCAGTTTGTTTGTGACATCCTTTTTGATGTTATAATTTACTAAGCTTTAGTTTGTGATTTGTACTTTCATTTCCTCATACACAGGTGTTTTTCTATCTTCAATACATATTACGTACATTTTCCTGAAAGACACAACAGTTTTGCTTTCATATTTGTGACACTTACACATCTGGATATTGTTCTGAATGGTTTTGTTTCCTGTAGTAATTGGATCAATGATACTGATTCTTCAGCTTTCCCCACATCCATAGCCCTTTGGCTAGTGGATTCAAGTGATACAATAACATTAGATGTAATTTCCCTAGTCCTTATCTAGGATTGGTTGTATGGCTTGTTTTGGATAACAGAATGAGCAAACAAACACCTTACTTCTGAGTTCCAGCCATAAGAGGGTATTTTTGTTTCTTTCATACCCATTGAAAAGAATATATCTGAGCTTGTCGACTAGCCCCAAGAGGAGCCAGAGTGTTCCAGCCAATCAGCTTAAATGAAGCCAGTTGATTTTAACTGAATTCTATTTGACTTGTAAACCTGTTGATAGTAAGAAGCTATTTAAAAAAAAAAGCTACTGATGTCTTTAAGGGGCTGAGTTTTTATTCTGTAATAATAGTTAACTAATGTAGATACTGATCCAATTATTTTTCTTTTCCTGTATGAAAACTAGTGGTACTCTAACATTGCTAGTCTTTTCTTTTGGTTAGTATTTGCCTGGTATCTCCTTTGAAGGAGAGTCTAGTCATTTTTATTTATAGCGACTATTGTTGATTTTGCATTTATCTCTACTATCTTAACTTTAATTTTCTCTTTATTTTTTTTCTATTTATTTCCTCCTTTTAGTCTTCTTTTGGCTTTGTTTGTTCTTATGCTGTTTTTGTCATTTTTATTTCTTTTCCTAGTTTTTAATTATATATACTATTTCTATTAATTTTGGGATATCTTTGTACATTTTTTATAAAAATGTTTAAAGATCAACACTATTTTTTCTCTCCTTTTGAACAACATAAGAATCTTAGAATACTATCTTAGATGTTGAAAAACAAACATTTTTTGTATCATTTTATTTTATTTTTTCAGCCTCCACATTTGTTTTCATTGCCATCACTATTTTTTTTAATTTGCTCATGTGTTTACTGTATCCTTTTCTGAATTTTTTTCCTGCATTTTAGATCTTTCTCTTGGCTTTATACTAGAGTATTTCCTTAGGAATTTTCTATGTAAGGATATGTTGGAGGTAAATTTTCCATTCTTAAGGGTCTGAGAATGTCTTCACTCTTGGGCAGGGGAAATAGCTCAGTGGAATAAGTGCTTGCAAGTACAAGGCTCTGAGTTTGATCCCTGGTATGGCCCAAAGGAAAAAAGAAGGCTTCACTGTGCTTTATTTATTTATTTATTTGTTTGGCACAGGGTCTTGTTAAGCAGCTTAGACTCATAGTAATCCTGCTGTTTCAGCTTTCCCAGCACTAGGATTACAGGTGTGTGACACAATGCCCAGATTTGGGCCAACACAGCATGTGGCTAGGGATTGAATTCTGGTCCTTGCTCTTGCCAGGCAGGTGCTCAGACCACCAAGCTATTTCCCTAGCCCCACCATGTTTATCTTGAAGGGTACTTTCAAGTTTAGGATTACTGTTAGAGCTTGTTGAATCTGTATCTATTCATTTTTACCTTGGAGATCAGCAGTTATTTTTAATCATTCATTTGTAGATATTTTTTCTCTTTGGCTTTAAAAGATAGCTCTTTAATTCAAATATGTTGTATTGTTTTTGTTGTTGTGTGTGTGTTATTTCTTTTTGTTATGTGTCTAAGTATGGACTTTATTTTTTACTTGTTCCTCCTTGGCCTTCATTGTGCTGTTGAACAATTCTAGTAATTTTATTTAGTGGCACCTCCTTATTCTCTTCAGCTTCTTTGTCATGATGTTAGATGCACCTTGCTTTTCTTTCTTTCTCATCTCCTGAGTTCTCTCCAATGTGTCAGTCCTTGGTTTTCATTGTTGAGTCTGAGTATTAAGACTCACTGGTGTTTTCCTTCACCTGTGCTCTTTAAGTTGACCATTAAGTATTATCTTATGATCATTTTCCTTCCTGAAAGTAATATTTTGTCTTTTTTATAACCCTGTTCTTAAAAAAATATTTTCTTGTTTTGATAACTTTCAATATGGTTTTCCTTTAAACACAATAATATATATACACACAATTATATATATACACACAATTATATATATATATATATATATGTATGACAGGATCTATTAGGTATACAGGGTCTCACTATGTAGATCAGACTCTTAGTGATTCTCCTGTTTTCAGCCTCTCAAGTGCGGGGATTACAGACATGCACCACCATGCATAGTCTCAGTCGCTGTTTCAGTGTGTCAAGGGGTAAGAACTGGCATGGCACACGGGGATCAAAGCTGGCCACTGTGCTCTGCCAATGCACTGAGCTATCTGGCTGGCCACTAAGCATGTATGTTTTAACTTAGTATGTGATAATAACAATACCTGCAATTTCTTTTTTCTTTTGTTTTCAATAATTTTATTGAGAAACCAATAGCAATGAGACAGTTTCAAAGCCAATTAGTAGGACAGTTTCAATAATTAATACATTACATATTGTTGTGTTCTTAGTGGTTATTCATAGTACAAGATGCAGACATGCTGTCCTGTCACAAACACTATTAGTATAAATCTTTCTATTCATTGAATTAAGAAAAAGTAGTTGTATATCTATCCTAATTATTTTCAATATACAGATACAAAATGGTCCTTCATTTGTACCATTTTTTGTTTAGTTTTGTCAGATATAGGTATTCCATTGTCATTTAAATATTGTAGGTATGTGAATTCAGAAAAATATTCTAATGTAGTCCAGTAGTCCATGATAGTAATGGGTTATCCATAGGACTGGCAATGTCAGAAGCCTTTTATAGCTCAGCATATTAATATGGCTTTACTTTTTATACTTCATTTTTAACACTTTTCTCCTGGATGGTGAAGAACAAGATAAAGCAAGACCTATATAACAAGAAATGTAACTTTTGTATCTGATAAGGTCAGTTAAATCCCACCAGGATTTAACCTGAAACCCTGTACTGCAGTTGTAGAACCTTTGTCATTGTCAGCCATGTGGAAGAGTCACATGGTTAAAAAAATGTGTTTTCAGCTGTGGTTGGGTGGAACACTGTATATGTCCCGCATTTATTCTGAGCTCTTGTTCAGTTCTGCTAATCTTTGCTAATTTTTGTTTGCTTCACCTATTCTTAGGGATAAGGGAGTAGTAAGGTCTGTTTAGATTGTGGTATTAAATATTAGATTTTTCACATCCATTGTATAGTTGGGTGCTCCCGTGTTTGGTGCCTACATATTTATGAGTATTACCTCTTCCTGCTGAATTCTTCCCCTAAGCAGTATATAGTGCCCTTCTTTATTTTGTTTGATTGTTCTTGGTTTGAAGATGAGACTGTCTGAGAACAGGATTGCTACCCCGGCTTTTCTTCTGAGGTATTGGGGCATGTAGTATTGTTTTCCATCCTTTGACTTTCTCCCTATGAATTTCTTCATGAGTTGTGTGTTTCTTATGTACAGCGTATTGTTGGATTTTGTTTCCTAATCCACTGTGCCAGTCTATTTCTTTTAATTGGTGAATTGAGTCCATTTACATTGATGGTTATAAGTGAGATGTATTGATTTACACTCAACATGTCATTTACCTGCTGTTGTTTACTCCCTTTTTCTCCTGTGTTTAATTGTTTGCACCATTCAGTGGGTTTCTTCTGTTCTTGTCATGGAATTCTGATTTCTGAAAGAAATCTATTTCTTTCCTATATTGCTTATTCAAGGATTCCATTGCTTTTCTAATATCCTTTATTTTTTTACCGGTGTCTTCTTGAGAAGCAGTTATTAATTCTTTTACTTCAGAGATTATTTCTGATCTGATTTACTCTATATGTTTCTGCATTTGATCCTTCACTGTACTGCTATTAATTCAGTGGTTTCTTTTTTTTTTTATTTAGAGCTCATTTCTGATCTGAAGTTTCTCTATACCTTTCTGCAGTTGTTTCTTTATCTCAGATGCTATTAAATCAGACTTTTCAACTGTGTGAATCCCAATTTCTTCTCTGCTGGTGTCTTCTGAACTTGTTCTGGGTGGATTCAGGCCCCGAGATTGCATTTTGCTTGTTCTCTTTGTCATTTCTGTAGCACTGTCTTCTGACCTTTGATGTAGACCTTTGATGCAGTTATGACCTTAGCTCCTACTGAAATTCAGGTGCAGATCTATGAAGTTTGAATTCCTCCAGTTGTGCCTGGTCTGGCTGCTCTGCTCAGCTTCTTCCTGCTGCAGCCCTTGGAAGTGAACCTAATGTGCCCCTGGCAAGATGTTCTGCTCCTGGATTAGCTGGGTGGTTCTGGTCCCTGGCCTCTCTGCAGGGACATAAATTGCAGTTTCACTCTGGGCCTGTATGCCAGGCTTGAGCTTGGAGGGGTCTAGAGAGTGTGGGGGAAGTTCTCACAAGATGGGCTTGGGCTGTGTCTGCAGGGGTCCATCGGGTGCAGGGGAATGTCTTATTTACTCTTCTCTTATTGCTGGGACAAATACCTGACAGCAAAAATGAAGGAAGAAAGGTATATTTAGCTCACAGTTACTGGAGGTTTTAGTCCATTCTCAGCTGGCTCTAGGGCAGACTGGCACATGGCAGAGAGCAACCTTTCATGGCAGTGGGGTGAGCAAGAGCACTGGGGTGGGGGGCAGCAGCAGCTCAGGCAGCTGGGGTCTCTTCCCCCCCTTACAGTGTGATGCAAATTACCTGCCCCAGGGCTGGTGCGGCATCCACACCCACAATAATCAATCACAAACTCCAGAAGCTGCCCCAAGGCTGCATGAGGCTTTGGCATGACACCCATACATAAACCATAACATTCCGCCCCTGGGCTACAAAGACTCATGCTCATCCCTTTGTGCAAAAGGCATTCTAGTCCATCTCTCAGAGTTACCAAAGTCCTAACAGTTTCAGCATTGCTGAAAAGTCCAAGTCCCAAGTCTCCTCCAAGATCCAAGGCAAACTCTGCTGTGAGCCTCTATACAAATGAAAACTTAAACACTTGCAACATTCAAAGGCAGAAAATGTTACCTTTCCAAAAGGTACACATATCAGGATGCTAAGCATTGGGACCAGCACAAGGCCAAAATCCAGCAGGGCAAACATTAAGTGTCAGGCGCAGAAAGGAAAACTCAGACACACCTTGCCTTCTTCGTAGAAGGGGAGATCTCGCTTTATTGCGGAAGCACAGCAGCTTATATAGTATAGCTAAGCCAATCATCAGCAGTCACATATTAGCATACAGCCAATCCCGCTCTGTTGCCAGGCAGCCCCCTCATTCTGTCCGGATCGACAGACAGGGCAGGGCCACACTCTACTTCCTGTTATTCCGAACATACAAGGCGGAACCCACAAGGAGCGCCAAGCTGTTACATTGTCACCCAGGGATCCCGAGCTGCTGCTTGCACGGCTCCCAACATCTCCCCCTTTTTCTTTATTTTGTGCAGGTGAGAGTAGAGGCTTGACCCCGTTTTCTTGATGTGGGCCTTTGCAGGTCAGGCAATTGCAAGTGATCCTCACAATCCCAATTGTACGGCCTGGTGCCTTTTGCACGGAGATGGGACCTTGGGCACCAACCCATTTGTAGCCAAGCTTGCTCTCCGGAGACCTCGAGTACAGGAAACCTGTAGATCTCCCTGCAGTGTCTGTATCATACACCCTGCACTTTACATGGCGGGGAGAGAATACTAGGGATAATGGCATGCCGCTGAAGCTCAAGAAGCATGAAACATAATGGTAATCCACGCTGTAGGCAGTGACCGGCTCCTCATTGTGCAATAGAAGACCACAGGCCTCCTCAAGGGCCGTCAAGCCTAGTTGGACCTCCAAACCATAGAGCATCCATCAGCGTGTAATCATCATGTATCTCTGGCCTCGTGATGAGGGAAAAGATATGGTGGTTAGCAAGTGTGGGAAAGCTGTGTTGATCAGGCAGAGCTAAAACCCATTTCCATAAAACATAGGGGACACCCTTGGCACCAAAGGGGCGTTATCCCTATGGTCACATCTATCCCATGTATCACATCATGGCCAGCCATGCCTCTGGGTTTTGCCCTTTATCTATAGCCAGCAGTGCTTGTTTTAGAACAACATGGCTTTGACGCTGTCTGCGGACCACTTGGCATATCAGGAACAAACTTCCTATGGCCCCAAGAAGAGCCAGGATGGCCATGGCGCCTATACCAGCCCACTCCTTAAAGAAGGAAAAGGTCTTTTCAATCCATTTAGACAGGTTGCCTAAAGACAGAGCAGTGACTGAGGTGGCATTTAGGCGGGCAATTTCAAATTTTTGGGTATATATCAGTTGTTCTAACTCGCGCGACCAACTGCCCTTTAGATATTGACACACAGAGAATGGAACCCCAAGTCACAAGTCAGTCTCTGTTGCACATGTAGTGCGTCCACTTGCTCTTGCAGCAGGGCAGTTTGTTGATTCAAAGCCGGAATGCCAAAATGGATCTGTCCATTAAGTGTCTCCTGGACCTCCAAGGCAGCCGCCACTCTCTCCGCGAGTGCACTGATGGTT
>PVKA01040504.1:0-18711 GCA_004027165.1 Ctenomys sociabilis | reverse complement strand
CGCTACTTTCTCTTAATTCAATGAATAGAAAGATTTGTTCTAATAGTGTTGATGGACAGGATATCATGTCTGCATCTTGTACAATGAATAACCACTAATACAACGGTATAGAATGTATTAATTATTGAAGCTGTCATACTAATTGGTTTTGAAACTGTCTCATTGCTATTTGTTTCTTAATAAAATCACTTCAAAAAAAAAAAAAAAAGAATGTATTCAGATAGTGTGGGCAAACTGAACAGTATATGCAGGTACTAATTAGCTTTTCTTCTGGATGGTTAACAACCTAAGTTTACAGATCAAAAATTGGAGAAATAGAAGGGCTGCAGGCCAGCCAACATTTTGGCCCTAGCCTTTCAAGGTCAGTGAAGACTCAGGACATAGGAGAACCTGTACTGTAACATCATGAAACTCAGTTGTGCCCCAAATTTTTTGATCAAGGAGATTATGGAGCCACAGAGGAAAGAGATTGATGATGTATAATGTGCCTGGGGAGAGTCACATGGAGAGAAAACTTTCTCTCAGGCTCTCACAGAGAGCAAACTGGTTAAGCAATGGACATGACTCATCCACATGGATGACAGATCTACAGGATCCTTTGTACAGGATTACAAGAGAAACCCTGAGGGGACTTGACTGATCTCATCAGATACAAAAGCTACATCTTTTGTTATATAGGTCTTGCTTTATCTTGGTCTTAACCATCCAGCAGAAAAGTATAAAAATGAGGTATATAACATGGGGCTATAATAATAAGTTGAGCTGTAAATGGCTCTAGTGAACAACTTCTTCAGATAACTCACTATTATTGTGGATTGCTGGACTGTGTTTGTTTTGCTGAGTTCAGGCACCTATAATGGTTTAATGACAATGGAGTGCCCATGTTTGACAGGTCTAGCCAAAAAAAGGGGGATACAAAGGAAGAACCATGATGTGTTTGTATAAATAGTACAGTTAGGATAAATATGCATAATTCTATGAGAGGCAAGGTTTGCACTGATAGTGGTCGGACTGGATATTATGTTGACTTCTAGTACTATAGACAACCACTATGAAAATAACAAGGCAGAAAGTATTAGTTACTGAAAGTATGCTATAATTCAGCTTTAAAAAAATAAAATAAGTATACAGCTACATTCTCTTAATTTATTATTAGAGACATCTGCTATAATAGTGTCTGTAAGTAGAATACCATGTATGCACCTTGTATGATAAGAAACCATTACAAAACCAATTTATAATGTATTAATTATTGAATCTGTCCTGTTAATTTGAAAAAAAAGAAAACATATTTGGATGCAATCTATAAATATATTTATAAATAAATTGTCTTGTTTGTGTTTCTGTTTGTTTGTATCTCTGTCCAATTTGTAAGCAGCTGTTTTATATGAATTCAACAAATTTTTCTTCTTTTTAGATTTTTTAAGGTGTTTGTCTGTAATTTACTTTGGCATATAGATAAATGTCATCTAAATTAAAGATATGCTCCCACCAAGGTTACTAGCTGGTCAAAATCATGCCAAATTTATTTGATAAATGTAGCACATATTGTTGTTTATACATTATATCTTGAGAGTGTGTTATCTGTTCATATGTATGTGTTAAGTATTGAGAGTTTATTTTCATGGGTTATAAAACAACTAAACAGACCCCTTAGCATAGGCAGAGACTACTGGACAAGACTCCAATTGATGGATTATAAAGCAAATACTTGAATTATCACTGACCAGTTTTTATTCATTAATAATTAGTGTTAATAGTCTCCATAGCCTTATGGGAGATTCCCCAATTGATAGTGCTCAAAATATACTACTAAAATATTTTTACATCATTCTTCATTGTTAAAACAGTGAATTTTCAAAAATAAAACAATAAGGTTTTTTGATTAAAAGATACTCTTGGTACAAATTAAATTAAAAAAAGCAAAATAATGACAATTTGTTATTGCTAATTTCATGGTGTATTAAATATATTCATGCCTTCCAAATGTACAGTATTCTAAAATGTAAAACTGAGATTTTTTTTGTAGTGATAGAAATATTATTTTAGATTTGAACATACGCTTTTCTCTTAATGCTCCAGATACTTGTAATAAGATGTTCATGTCAAGCCAACATGAGGTCATCAGTCAAATGATAATTTCTCTAAGAAAAGCATATGTGATGTGTGTGCTGTGTATATTCGATTACATGTACAGATGCTTAGCCAAAGTGGAGATCCCAACATGACTGTTGTGCTACACTATTGTGTATGGCTATTGATGTCAGATTTTCTCTGTAGAACTGTATAACTGTTGTCTGTAAACATTTTACAGGGATTTAATTACTAGCACATCCATGGTTAGTAAAAAAATAATAGCTCTCTGGGAATACTTTGTATTTCAATGTGCTTAATACTCAGATAAAATTTTAATAATTAAGTGTATATCCCCCCCGACTACAATTTCATGTCATTAACCTTCTCTTCTGGATGTTCAAGAACTGAGATTTGGAGACCAAAAATTGTAAAGATAAATAGGCTAGGAGGACAGCCAATATTTTGACCTTTTTGATATAGTTCAGGTATAAAAAATAAGATAATTAAGCAGCTACACTCTTAATTCACTGATAAGAGATATCTGCTAAAATAATATCTGTAAATATAATATCATGTATGCATCTTGTATAATACCAAAACATTATGAAAACAGTTTGTAATGTATTAATTTATTGAATCTGTATTGTTAAGGTGTCTTGAAACTGTCTGATTGACATTTGTAGTTCAATAAAAAAAAAAAAAGATGAGATTCCAATTGTTGATTCTTTGCAGTATGATCTGTGCAGTTTGGTTTTCATTCATTAACTCTTTGCCTACCCCTATCTTCCCAAGATTCTTACCTACTTTCTTCTCCAGTAAATTTACTGTTTCTTTTTTAATATTTAAAAATATTAATTGATCCAATGTGACTGTGGATTTGTGCATGGCGCTAGACATCAGTCTAATTTTAGCTTTTGGCATGTGGAAAGCTATTATTTCCAGCACCATTTATTAAAGAGGTTATCTTTCTTCCAGTGAACATATTTGGCCCCTTTGTCAAAGACAAGGTGGCCAAGTGTGTTTGTAGTTGTGTCTGCATCTTCTAACCTGTTCCATTGACCCTCAGGACCATGCTGATTTTATTATAGTAGCTTTAGAGTATAATTTCAAGTCAGGGATTGTGATGCCTCCTGCCTTCCCTTTGTTTTCCAGGACTGCTTTTGCTGTTCTTGATCTCTTCTGGTTCCATATGAGTTTTAGGAGTGTTTTCTATAGATCTGTGAGGTATATCACTGGCATTTTAATCAAGGTTGCCTTGAATCTGTATAACAATTTTGGGAATATGGCCATTTCACAATGCTAGTTCTTCCTGACCAGAAGCAAGGAATATCTTTTCTTTTCCTGACATCCCCTTCAATATCTTTTCCAGGATACTATAATTTTCACCATATAAATCTTTGGAAGGTGTTATTGTGAAAGGCATGACTTCCCTAATTTCTCTCTCAGTGTGTTCATTGTTTATGTACAGAAGCGGTGTTGACTTTTAAGCGTTGGCTTTGCATCCCGCTGTGCTCCTGAGTTTGGTTATCAAATCTTCAGTTCTCTTGGTGGAGTTTTTGGGGTCTTCCATGTAGAGTGTCAAGTCATTTGCAAATAATGATAATTTCACTTCTTCCTTACCTATCATTATTTCTTTCTCTTGTTAATTGCTCTGGCTAATGTTTCTAGAACTGTATTGAATAGGAGTGGTGACAGAGGGCATCTTTGCAGTAGGCTGAATTCTAAAACATGAGGGACAATAGTTCATGCTAGCAGAGCCACAAACAGTGGTGTGTACATCCATCAGTCCATCATCTTAAAAAGATTATTAGAGTTCAAGATGTTATTTAAAACCTAGGCGTAGGCTCAAACAGTCAAGACAAGGCCAAAAAATGAAAATCTTACATTTCTGTAGAAGAATCATAAAAACATGACTATTTACACAAGGTATTAATTTACAACTGAAAAGTCTACTTTTTTTTTTTTTTTGTCTTTTTGAGACAGGGTCTCACGATGCAGTTCAGGCTGGCCTCAAGCTCACTTTGTAGCTCAGGCTGGGCTCGAACTCACAACAATCCTCCTGCCTCAGCCTCCTGAGTGCTGGGATTACAGGAATGTGCCACCACGCCCGGCTTACATTTATTTGAGATAAGGTCTCACTATGTATCCCACATTGGCCTTGAACTCGCAGTGATCCTCCTGCCTCAGCCTTTTGTGTGCTGGGATTTTAGCTGTGCACCATAACATCTGGGAAAAAGTATTAAAAATAGATACAGTAACACTGTTATACACTTGAAAAGGATTCCAAATAGAATATCCCCATTAACAACAGCAACTGAAAAATCCAATTCAGTCTACAGATTTTATTTCTGGTTAAGAGTGTTATAACCCAAAAATGAGGCAGGCTTGAAAAGGAAAAAGAAGCACTTTATTTTAGCTGGTACCCAGCGGCAGACACCCTGCAACACATGCAAGGTGTGTGCTGAGGTGGGGAGACAGGGGTTTTTAAGCTTGAAAACCACAAAGGATGGGGGAAGGATTTGGGGAAGGAGTCATTCCTTATCTGTAAGGCAGTTTGTCATTTCCTTATCTGGACAGGCAGTTTAGGGGTCTTAACAAAACTTATCTGGTCTGGGTGTAGTTCTTGCTTTTTGGAATCTAGAGAGACATCTGGTGACAGTTAAGCACATTTTGTTAAACTTGGGGGAGCATTTCTTATCTGTTTAAGCAGTCACAGTCTTGCAGTTAAAACATCTGGGTGGGGTTTACAAAGAGGACAAAATATCACAAAATGGAGTTCACATAAGTTTTACAAAATGAAGTTGGTTAAGTCAGCTTACAACAGGGGTCATTATGACAGCAGATATTTTCAGCAGTTTGACCTAGTATGAGGACGGCGCTTACAGAACAGGATGGTGGCACTTGGGTTAGGCTAAAACAAAGAAAAGTTTATTACTTAACCAGAAATAAAATCTTTCCTTCCTTCCTTCCTTCCTTCCTTCCTTCCTTCCTTCCTTCCTTCCTTCCTTCCTCCCTCCCTTCCTCCCTTCCTTCTTCCCTCTGTCCTCTCTCTCTCTCTCTCTCTCTCTCTCTCTCCCCTACTAGGCTAAGCACACTCCAGGAAAATAGTGAAGAAAAGAGGGCAAGAAAGGAGAGAAAAAGCAAAAACCAAAGATAATATATAGGTTAGGGCTGGGTGTTGGTTTCTGGACTTTGAAAACCATGGAAATTTGTGGTGAGGCTCATTCCTGGTTATGGAGGTGGGGCCTAGGTTGCTTTGTTGGTAACACTCTGAGGGTCTCTTGCCAGCCTGACCACAGCTCCCTGGCTGTGCGTGTCTCCTGTGGTAGTCCTCCCACAGTCACTGTGGGAGCTGAACACTGAGAGCTCTGAGATGAAGCCAAGCTGAGGCTGTGCCGAGCCTCAGGCTTGGCTGCTCCCTCCCTACAGTGAGGGGGCAGAAGCTTGGACTGGAATCTCTCCTCAGCTGTTGTAGTGCAGGACATCCACTGCCCCGTCCCACTGGGTTTTCCTCCCTGACCGTCTCTGGAGTCACACCCTTCCGCCGAGTCTCTGCAGATTCTACCTTCTTTTTTTGTGAACTATGAGCTGGGAGCCAGGGAGGAAGCGCAGATCACCGCTTCTTTTTCCACATTCTTGAATTTCTCTGCGGGCTCCAGTTTTCCTGTCAGCTCCTCCTGCATCCCAGGGATCAACTCACTCCCCCCCCCCCGCCACTTTATTATTTCCAGTATGTGGATTCCAAATCTTGGAGAGGCTGATTTGTTGGTGCTTACTGCTCTACCACCTTCCCAGAGGCCCAAGTCTTTGTTTTCTAGATCGTCTCAATTCCAGGTCCCAGGAAGGCATCACATTATGTTCTATTTTAGAGCCTCAAGTACTCTGAAAATAGTTTCTGTATTTTGGTCATGTGTTCACTATCATGTTTAGTTTTGTTCTTGATTTGCTTTCCAATTTATTTATCAGATATAAACATACTGTAAGAGCCAGATATATACCGTAAGTGTGACATAAAAAACACAGGCAGGATCATCCAGAGGATGCTGCTCTGGGGCGTGGTGCAGTGGGGCAGGATTATTGTCAAATTGTGCAGCAAGAAAATGACCTAGGGCTGTGCAGAGTGAGCACACAACACACACTGTTGTTCTTTCACACAAATCCGCTGGCTCCCAAGGCTTCACTTCTGCTGGCTGAAGTAAAACTGACTTGTAAGGATTTTGAGATTCCTAAATAGAATTCAAAAATTACTAAACGACTCTGAGATTTGGGTGTAACTCCAGTCAGAGTCCCAAAGATTATGAAACTGAATTAAACTACACATTTAACACTGAAATGTATGGGCCGTCCAAACAGCTCAACAGATAAAAGCGCCTGCGAGCAGGTGCAGGGGCAGAGGGTTCAATTCCCAGTCCTGCTGTGCTGGCCCCGCCCCCAGAGCATGCTGAGATGGCAATTGAGACTGGGCTCGGTGGGCCGCTCCTGAAATTCCAGCTCTTGGGAGGCTGTAAACAGGTGGGCAATATAATATAATTGGACTATAATATAGTCCAATATAATATATTGGACTATGAGTCCAATATAATAGTAAGATCGTGAACACCCTGTAGACCCTTCCGTAAACTAAAATAAAAAAAAAAATTGAAATATAGAATGCATTAGTGTGAGATTTGGTGCTGGGCTTTTAAGTTTTGTTTCATCTTCCTTCCTTAGGATCTTATTCATGATCAAACCTCAACACATCTATTTACTCACCTGTTAAATGGGCAAAATTGTTTTTCTGTTTTCACTGCAGAGCAACAAAGTTGTAATCTTTGTGCTTGTAAATCATGACATAAGTAGAGTAGATTAAGACACGCTTCACAGATTAATGGAGCACAGTTGCGGGTGTGTTTGTGGATGGCAAGCATATAGGCTAGCAGATTGGTGGGGAAAGATCTACCTGGGAAGGGGGTGCTGTTAACAGATAGGGCAGCAGCTTGCATGGAATAAAGAAAGGAAAAGGAAGGAGGTGTGTCTGTTTCTGATGTACTGAAACCTCTGCCCTTGCCGCTGGACATTGGTCTCATTTCTTCAGGCCTCCAGTGCAGACTCTCGCTGAGGTTTTCTTCTCTGGCTTCCGACAGGGGCTGCTCCTTTCCAGGTCCCCCCCGTTCTGCGAATCCCACCCTCTCAAGTCAGTGACAGGGCATGCAGTCGGCCATGGTGGCTTCTTCTGTTTCTACCCCTATAAACTTGCCTGGTAACCCTCTCCGACACAATTATACATCTGTTTTATACTGATTCTGTTGCTTCAGAGAATCATAACGAATAATGAGGTTGGTGAAAATTTCACTTTTTTGTGATATTTGTGGAATCATCGTTGTGCTCATTCATCTCCTTATTAACCCATTCCTGGATTCATTCAAACCACAAGTATTTATTAAATATTCAAGTCTGCTTTCGGTTCAGATTTAAGGTGGTTGACTTCCAGCGAGTCACAATAAGCCACGATGATTTCATGTCATCTTTCTTGGGGAGTGGACCAAGCAAAAACCACAGACCAAGACCATGAGAAGCAAAAGCAAACCAACAAATACAGCAAAACAGAACACCAAGCTGGGTTGGGGGTGCATGCTTGGTATCCCAGCTACCTGAGAGTTTAGGCAGGAGAACCCCAAGTGCAAGTCCAGCCCAGGCACCTCAGTAAGACCCTGTCTCAAATTAGGAGAGAGAGAGAGAGAGAGAGAGGGACAGAGAGAGAGAGAGAGAGAGAGAGAGAGAGAGAGAGAGAGAGAGAGAGAAAGTGTTATATGGAACACTATTCCTATGAGATACACAAAGAAAAACCTTAAATATTCAAACAAATGTGTGAAATTTGCATATCAATATGTTCATCTACAATAAAGTTTACATTAATTATGTCTTGCCTTTGGTTTTTTATTTTATTTTTTGCTTTAAACAATTTATTAACTGAAATGGACTTACATTTGTTTTTGAAGTGACTTCTATTTATTTTGGTACATCTTTGTCCCATGGTGATTTATAGGATCTTCAAGCCAATATAAATACTTCATAAATATTTGAATATTTGGGTATATACCTGCACAATACCTCAGCAACATCTTTCAGCAAGAAAAACCCTGAAGAGTAAAGACTAGACACACTTAGTAGGTACAGTGAAAATCTGCTGCAAATATTTCTGAGGTAAGAAGGCACCACATACCTGTTCAACTAAGAAAACCACCGTTACAACGCAGGATTTTGTTTTTACGCAGGACCAAGAACACTTAAGCTGCCGATTAGGTGCTGAATGGCACAGCAACACCCCCAGTTTATGCCATGAATTCATAGGGAATAGGTTCCAGCAACTCAGGTTCCTTCCCATTGGTCCGCACAAAGTGCACTTCTCTGGGAGGGGCAGGCTGGCGCTACTTGGGCGGTTTTTAAAAATATATTTTAAAAAATCTTTCATTTATTTGGTACAAGGTCTTGTAATGCAGCTTGGACTCCTAGTGATCGTCCTGTTTGCAGTCTAGTCTCCCCAGTGCTGGGATTGCAGGTGTGCCTCACCGCTGCCAGTTTCAGCGGCTGGCACTGTGCACCCGGGGTTATGGCTGGCGCGGCATGTGGTACCGAGTATCTAACCTGGGTCCTTGCGCTTGTCAGGCAGGCGCTTAGGCCACTGAGCGATCTCCCCAGGCCCCTGCCATTGATTTAATACCTTGCAGAAATGCCTATTAGTGTAAATACATATATTAGTTATAAGGTCAGCCTTGTGGACATTACAAGGTGAGTAAAAGGACCATAGAATTTGGAATATATTATGTAGCATTTTCTTGGAGTTTGAAATGCAAATTAGCATGGTAAATTCTCAGAGAAGCCGCTTGTCAGACAGAGGCTTATTTTTGCTTTCCTTCTGGCTATTGAAAGTCGCTTGCTCGTGAGTGCCTTATTTCATAAACCCCTCGGCTCCTAATCATGGCTCTCACAAGCCTGCTGCAAGTAGTGTGAGCGTCTCATTTAGACACTAAAAAGTGGAGTAGTGGCGTTTGTTCAAAGGGGCTCAAAATGTTTTTAATTCTTTTCTGATAAAGTTTCTCACTAGGTGGCAGTGTTGCAACACCAAAATCCTTCACAAGGCTGGTTCCAACCCGATTCCACAGGCATTCCTGGGTGCCTATGGGTAAGACAGAGATTTTGCCAAACTGAGGATCTAGCCCACATCACTCCTAGCTGCCTGCGGTCTGCACTCACCGCTCCCTGCACTGTGCCCAGCACACGTCCTTGGGTATGCGATCTGCTTAGGAGCTGTGCAAGATCCTGTTTTTTTTTGGTAGTGCTGAGGTTTGAACCTGGGACCCTGTGTATGCTAGACAGAGGCTTTACCATCTTTGCACCTCCCAGTCCCAGCACATTCAGTTGGCAAAAAAGTCCCCAATTTTTCCTAATCAAAGCTTTAATCTCCCCCCAAAAAAACTTTTTTAATGAGTTTGTACAAGCAGGCAAATAAGGCAGACGCAGGGACCGGGGTTCGATCCCTTCAGTGCTGTGCCAGCCCTGCCCCTGGGGCGCGCTGAGAAGGCAATTGAGACTGGGCGTGGTGGTGCGCGCCTGTCATCCCAGGGCTTGGGAGGCTGTAAACAGGCGGATCACTACCATCCGATCTGTGTAGTGAGACCCTGTAGATGCTGTACTAAACACGTAAAAAATAAAATAAAATAAAATAAAAAGAACTGAAGAACAAAAATGTTCGTGAAAATTTATGCAGAAGCGTTCTGAGTTCCCAGGCTCCAGGAAGGTGACAGAAAGGGCCTGCCGTACAAATAATGTAACTCAAGGAAAAGGTTTCTGGACAGAACTGAACTGAATGCCTAAGATGATCTCATATACCCCACTGCGTGACTTACGGTCCAGGCACCTGCACTAGAGCTCAAAGATGCCTGAAATGTTGCCACGAGAAGTGGCCTTAGGAATGAGACACCTAAGGTTAAGGACCAAGAAATAATTTCACAGAGCTGCAGGAAGAGCTTCAGCATGCACATGAACAGGATGAAATCTAAACAGACGCATCTTTCAGTCATTATTTTGGCTGTTACCATTTTAGAGACCTGACCTGTATTTCTCTTCCTGAAGTGAACCCAAGTACAGGCAATGGTGCATCTCATCGCCTGTCCACAACCTGCAACTCTTACAGTCCCTGCGCTATGAGGAGAAGTCTGCTCTGAGTCAATAGATCCTAGATCCTTCCATCGTATCCTAGAATTACGTCTGATCTCCAGAGTCTGGTAGGAGCTTGGTCAGCAACCTCGTGCACACTGTTGGCTTCTCCCAGATGGGTTTCTCCTTGGTGCCATTCAGAACCGAGTGCCAATGTCCCAAGGGCACAGGGGATAATTTGATAAATGCCTCAGAGTCCTCCTTCGTTTTTGGTAACATCTGTTTTTTTTTTTTTTTTTTTTTCTTGTACTTTAGGGATCCACAGGTTGTTCAGGGTCTCACTACTAGACTGGACTCATAGTGATCCAACTGTTTACAGACTCTCAAGTGTTGGGATTACAGGTGCGCGCCACCACGCCCAGTCTCAGTTGCCATCTCAGCACACTCTGGGGGTGGGGTTGGCATGGCAGGCCCGGGGATCAAACGCCTGGCCCCTGTGCCTGCTTGCAGGTGCTTTAATCCACTGAGCTATTTGGCCAGCCCTCTATTTCTAATAGTAAACTCCGGGATTTAGCTTTTCTCCATCTCACAGGGTTCTGTGTTAGGATTTCATGTTTATAAATGTTTATACTCTGATATTTATAAATATTTTCATAAATCATTTTTCATATTGGTATTTTCATATTCTTATACTCTAGATGTTAGTTTTCCAAAAGCTCAGGCAATTTTCTAATATCATTCATTGACTTGTCTACCTTTCTCTCACTGATTTGAGGGGTGACACCTGTCACAGGTTTTATGATTGGGCCTCTTCCTAAAATGTTACAGATTTTCCGTCTATTTCACATACTTCTTAGTGTATAAACAAGGTGTATATTAAATTGGTTGTGAAACAAATGGGTGAGCTTTTAATAGAAATCATCAGTGTTTAATTGAGAGATGGCTCCACCTGTGAGCATTTTACCTAGTCTCAACATTGTATGGACTGGCTGACTTGCAAAGAGCTAATTTTTATTGCTGTAAAAGCTTATAGAAAGTGACTGGGGTCTGGGTGGTGACAGGCGCCAGCCCAGTTAGGTGCATTTTCTCCATGCACTTGTGCACACATAGGGTCTTGCTTGTCTGAGCAAGAGTAACTGAGAACATTGGCAAGCATACATTGGTCCCTTTCCTGGAAACACAACCATTAATATTGAGGACCACTGAAGGCAGGACCAGAGTAAGCAAGATGACAACTTCTTCATTCTCTGAAGTTTCTGAAGTAGAACTTGGGGTGGGGAGAGACACGAAAAGTAATACATTGGCGGGGTTATTATGATAATTGAATGTAAAACTGGGTACAAAAAATCTGGGAGCCCAAGAAATTATCCATTCCAGATTAGATAATTAATGATAATCACTTCCCTAAAAGTAGTTCCATGGGTCTCTTGTTGCCAGTGGAGATGTTAGTAAGGATATAGAAAAGAAGAAATTGTTCAGCTCTTGGAGGTGTTGACCTTTTCGCTATTTGATGCAGTGCTAACAGGCTGTTTGAAAGATGTGTTTCATTTAGACAGGGAGTGACCTTCTTCCCCTGTAACAGTAACAAGGAATGTGTGCCAGTTGCTACATACTGTCCTTGTGCTCTGATTGGATGGAGAGGCCGACCCTCAGGCTTGGGCCTGGAGCTCCCCTGTGGCTCATGTGCTGAAGGCTGGACCCCAGTATAGCAGTGTCTGGAGGTGCAGCGTTAGGGAATGATTGGATCCTGGAGGCTCCAACCTCATGGTGGGTTCATAGCTTGATGGCATTTCTGTGAAGTGGTGGAAACTAGGTCAGGCCCAGTCAGGGGAAGTAGGCTGCTGGGGGTGTGCCCGGGAAAGGCAGACCCTGCGTCTGGCCCCTTCCTCACTCTTTCTCTTTGCTTTCATGAAGCCAGAAGCTTTTCCCCCTCAGCCACCATGCCCTTCACCACGGGCCTAAGGCTACGGAGCCACCCACCAAGAACTGATACCTCTGGCAGGAGCCAAGATGCGTCCCTCCTTTTTTAAGCTCTTTGTGTCAGGCACTTTGTTACCATGATGGAAAGCTGACTAAGACAGTGATGATTTTTTTTTTTTTTTAGGAAGGAGAGTTAAATATATTTTTGTTCATTAGACTGGGTAAAGTTCTTTAATAAGAAAGTATATTATAGAGCACTAGTGGACCTCTTACAGGGTGCCACTAGGCAGCTCAGACTCATAGTGATCCTCCTGCTTTTAGCCTCCCCAGCACTGGGATTATAGGTGTGTGCCATCATCCTCAGTCTCTGTGGCTGGTTCAGCGTGCCTGGAGATGGGGCTGGTGCAGCTTGTGGTGCCAGAGATTGAACCCTGGTCCCTGCACTTGCCTAAGCAGGTGCTTGACTAAGTGCACTGAGCTGTCTCGCCGGCACCCTTGTCCATTATTAATAGGATAGGCTAGGATGCATTCGATTTGTGTTCTTAAGGTACAGCTATCAAATATCTTGTCTCTGATCTGAAGTCTTTGGGAAATCGGGTCAAAAAGTTTTGTGTAAATCACAAATTTTACATTTCAAAAGAAAGACTTTAGTGGATTAGGAAGACAGTAAGTTTGGGGGCAGCTTTTTAAGGACACATCTGAGAAGTGAGTTCTTATCATATCCCTGGGACATAAAATCACCCCTGAAAATTGTTTTTATCAGAAACTCAAGGGTAGAATAGATAGGGAGGAAGAAGTTAAAACCCTGATGTAGCAGGCAGATTGCTTCAGTGGCTTGTGTTTTTAATTGGTGGGTCTTCACACGCTCACTCTGGGCTTGGACTTCTACTAGCCTTGTTAACAAGAAGTTTGTGGGTGACCCATTCCCCTGGCTTGTCTGGAGCTCAGAGTATTTCCTGACTGTGGGATAGACCAGGAAAACCAAGATATGCTGGTTTTTCTAGCAAAGTGACTAAGGAAGAGCTGAAAATGCACCTGCACCTGCTGTTCCCACCTGGAGGAGGCTGCCGTGGCTAGGGTGAGGAGACCCACAGAACAGTTCTCCCTCCTTCAAGGAGCTCAGTCAGACCAGCTGAGATCTGCAGACCTCCATGGGGAACAGCTGTGTACCAATTTTTGCAGCATTGTTGTACAATAGGCTGACGATACACCTGGTTACATCTATTTAGCATCTAGAAGCATTTTTTCAGTCTACTGACAAATTACGAAATAAAGCACAGAGCAGTCTTTCAGCTAAAAAATCTGACGGTCGTACATTTTTGTGTCTGAAGTTGTTGTGTTATTTATAGTACCATTTTCTACATTGGATTGGCTGGATGGTTAGATCCTGGATGATTTCTCAGGACACAGATGGAAGGGCAGAGAGATAGGTTGGTGGGACTCGGTGCACAGAGCTTTGGTAATGGTCTGCCAGGAAAGCCTATGTCTGCGGCTTCATGACTGTTACCTGTTCTGCGTGAATTGCTGGATGACGACCTGGGTGAGGCAGCTCTGATGTTCTGTTATCATTTCAAGTCCTGTTCCAATGTTCTGGAGATCTGTTTACTACAGCATTTATCAAGCACCTTCGTTTTACTGGTACATGGTTGCCCACAGTGATGGCTATATTCCTTATGGGCAGTGGGCACATGCATGTAGCACTTTTAAACCTTTTCATTCCATGTCCCAAGCAGCTTCTGAAAAGCAATTGTGCAGCTGGGAGAAACTAGGTGACTAATCAACCCATGTTTTCTGACGAGGAAACTGAAGTTTGCAAAAGTTATGTTCCTTTGCCCCTGCAGCAGGCAGCAAGTTGAGAGGCAGGATTGGAGTCTAAGACCAATGTCTAAGTGCGCTTTGGGAGCATTTCCTCAGGCGCGGTGAGTGCCCCTCCCCCTTCCCGGAGCTCTGCCTTGTCTCCCTGCCCTTCAGCAGACGTGTGGTGTTGCCAAACCAAGTAAAGCTAAACCAGTTTGCATAGGTGAGGTCGATTCAAACCCAGAAAGAAAGAAAAATCATGCACTTTGTGCTGAAGATTCCTCACTCTACTGCTTTTCAAGTATTTTCTTTGTAAAGCCAGTAACTTGTGTTTTGTCCCTTTGAGACATACATGAAGTGAGTACAGCTTGAAGCAGTCTCCTGCTTGCTTTGCAGCCCAGGAATGTTTCCTCAAGGACCTGGAACAAAATCAGTAAAGAGCACATTGCCCCATCCCTGGTTTCTAGGGGGTAGAAGGGCTTGGCTTGAAGGAGATGCACTCACAAACTCCCTTGCATCCTAAGGAGTGGAGAAGTTTATTTTCCTCTCAGGTAAATTTTCATTTCCTGTTGCAAGCACAGGTAGCCACTCCAGCTGCGAGGAGGAACCAGGAAGGATTCTGACAAACTGTGCTGTCCAGTCACCTTTGAGGGGATTACGATTTACCCGGAGAGCAGGAACATCATGCAGTGTCTGCTTTGCTGTGTTAACAGGAGAGCTTGTTCCACCCTTGTTGTCTCTTGCCAGAGTGCCTTGGTTTTAAACTACATTCTAGTTTAACATTTATTTAGAATTCTTTTCTCTCTCTTCCACATTTAAGAGAAGTCTCCCAGGTAGGCTGGAGATTTGGCTTTTAATTGTATTTTTCCCAATAGGCAATGTAGAAGTGAGACAGGGTAGAGCTAGGAATGAAGATTGCCTGGATGAGGACTGCTGAGGAGGCTTTAATTTTTTTTGAAGAGGGAAGCTGGCTCAGGAGGCATTAAATACGAGCATGGAAGAAGAGACTTTTCAGTATTACTGATGCACATTTATTATTTTTTTTCATAGTATTCTAGAAATAGAAGTAATAGGCTTGCATGAAAAAACAGAAGAGCCAGGCATGGCGGGGCACACCTGTACTCCCAGCACTTGGTAGGCTGAGGCAGGAGGAGTAGCATGACTTTGAAGCCAGCCTGGGCTCTATAGTGAGTTCATGGTGAGACTGGACCACTTAGCAAGACTCTATCTCTCAAAACTAAATCAAACACAAACCACACCAATCAAAACATCTGAAAATATTTTTGGATCACTGTCGTGATTATTGACTTCACTGGGTTAAAAACTGAAATTACTTTGGTTACATTCTTTTGACCATAACATCACCCCAGGCTTAGACAGAACAAGTCAGAGCTTTAGATCAATACAGTAACATGATTTGTATTCAAAAGTCTTGTTTTCCTCTGCATGTCCTCGGGCGTTTACCACATTGTACGGTGCCCCTCTGTTCTAGCAGCCCTCTGGGACTGTAAGCTCTGTAGCAGGAAATGATTAAAGATATAAAGCTTAAGGGAAAGAAGACATAGTATTGCACACATTATTTGAAACGGGTAAGAGAGCAGATACACTGAGACCCTGATAAATCAGGTTCTGGAAAGACGGAGAACCACAGGCCTTTGTTCCAGTCGCTTTGGTTGGGTGCCAGGGAGCTCTCTTCTGCCCCGAGCTTGTCACAACCTGATTGGCTGCCGTAGGCCATGTGACTTTCACCTTCTCACCATTGTCTGCATGTAGATTTCTAAGTAAACTTTTATTTATTTATTTATTTATTTATTTATTTATTTATTTATTTATTTTGTTCTATCAGGCCCTGCCTCAGGATTTATAGGCTGTTTGAGAGGGACTGTACATACGGGCTTAGGATAGCAATTAACAGATAAAGTGATCTATATCATGTGTGTGAGATATGAATATATATGTCTTGCTCAGCTTGTTATGCCCAGCTGAGTTGAACTAGCATGGTGCCAGCTGTGGGAAGCCCACCGAGGATTGTAGCCAGCAGCACAGGTGGCAGAACAGGAGAAGCTGCGGAGACACGGCTGGAGATGCTCTTTGTGGAAACTGTAGGAGCTGTTAGAAGCAGCTGGTTCTCTTGGGCTGTTCTGCTGCAGGACCTTGTCTTGCTGGTGTTCCTGATGAACTTGGCTGTTCTTGTTGGAGGAGGAGCCTGGGACCTTCGTTGTGGCTGCGAATGGTGACAGCTCACTGTGGGGGAACTCTCGTCCTCATCTTGGTCCCTTCCTGGCTCCAGGAGGGAAGATGGTGCATGGCTCAGCCTCATGGGGAAGTTGGAGAATCCTTGTCTCAGTTACTTTTTACTTGTTGCTAGGACAAAATACCTGACACCCAAAATTAGGAAAGGGAAGGGTTATGTAACTCACAGTTAGTGGAGGTTTCAGTCCATACTTCAGTGCATGCTCGGCTGGCTACCAACAGCCCAGTGTAGCACATTACAGACAGCAGCTTTTCGTGGGGGTGGAAAACAACAAAGACCAAAGGGAGGACAGCAGCTGCAGCACCTAGCAAGCCTTTCTTCCTTCCATATTGACTGCAAAGACCGGAGCTCCTCAGAGGAAGTGCCATGCATCAACCTTCATCAGTTCCATGTTATATCCTTTTGTGCTGAATTACTTTAGGGTGGGCCCTCCACACCCAAGGGCAGGGAACTATTGAGCTGATTTAGTGAAGTATTTGCTTCTCAAGTTGACACAATGTATCAATGACTAAAATCCATCCCTTATCAACTTGGCAACTAGACGTACTTCTTGAAATCAGTCTCCAGATACAAAGACACACTTATTAATGTTTCATGGCTTCAACATTATAAACAGGTTTAACTATCATTAAGAATCACTATTAAGTCTATCAACATCATATTACATGAGAACCTTAACATTTTGCTCCTGGCTCCTGAAAGACTCATGTACATCCCTTTATGCAAAAGGCACCTAGTTGATCTGCAAGAGATGCCAAGGTCCCAACAGTTTCAGCACTGCTGAAAAGCCCAAGTCCCAAGTCTCCTCCATGATCTAAGGCAAACTCTTAGCTGTGAGCCCCTGTACAAATTAAAAGTTAGACATTTCCAACATTCCGAAGCACAAGATAAACATTACCATTCCAGAAAGAATGGGCCTCTCACTCACACCTTTACGTACTGCCCCCTCAGGGGCACCTTTCCTGGCTTCCCACGCCTTCTGAAATCTAGGTGGAAGCCTTCTTAACCTCAGAACTCCTGCATTTTGCATGTGTCTAAAACCAGTTCCACGTGGATGATGCCAAGCTCTGTTGCCAGCTGGAGCAGTAGCCAGGCCTTCTTCTCTCTTGGCTGTAGGGGTCAAAAGCCTGAATCACTGAGAGAGCACTCTGACCTTGATTCCCAGGAACAAATTCTCTATGGCATCTCCATTCTGGAATCTTAGTGTGGTCACCTCTTCCATTCTGGAACTTGGGGTTCTGAAGCTTTCTCCTCAAAGTAAAGTCCCTAATTCTGAGGCTTCCAAGGTTGGAAACCTACTGCCTCATGTGATGTCTTCAGGACATCTTTTCTATTCTCCTGTTCCTCCTGGGCAATGGAGATCTCAATTGTATCTTTGCAGTCCACAGCCCTCGTGGCACTTTCTTTCTGGTCAAACTCATAACATTTTAAATCATCCTGCTAGGCTCTTTGCTATTGATTTTCAACATAAATCTGACTAAAAGCCCCAAACAATAGCCATGTCACTGCCTCAGCATTTGGCTTCTTTGAAATTTCCTTTGTCAGATTAACCAGTCCACTGTGCTTAATCTTAGTTTTAGGCAAAAATCTCTGGACATGAGCAAAATGCAACAAACTTTCTGCCAAGCCATAACACAATTCAATCAATGCAGTCTTTTGTTTCAGCAGAAAGATCCCCAGCCTGGTCTATACAGGCAGGATTTCTAACAGCATTCTGGTCTTCTGAGCTCTGATCAGAATCTCCAGTACAGAACAACCAAAAGTGTTCCAGTGCTTCTCTTTCAGGCCACATCTCCTAACCTTTCCTATCTCTTCCCATAATCTATTCCCAATAGCTCTTGAACAACTGGTTAGGTAGTCACAGCAATGGCCCCACTCCCAGTGCCAAATTCTGTATTGGTTACTTTTTCCTTGTTGTTGAGTCAAAATAATACCCAACACCCAAAAATATGAAAGAAAAGATTTATTCAGCTCACAGTTAGTGGAGGTTTCACTCCATAGATCAGTCCATACTCAGCTGACTCCAGGGCAGAGTATCACATTGCAGAGGGCTCCATGGAGGTGGAAAACAGTAAAGAACAAAGGGAGGAGCAGCCAACAGCTGCAACACCTAGCAAGCCTCTCTTCCCTCCATGCTGTCTGCAAAGACTGGAGCTCCTTGGAAGAAGGACACATCAACCTTCCTCAGTTCCCCTAGAGAGAGGCCTTCCTCCACTCAGAGCATGGTATTGCCGAGCCCATGTAGTTCAGAGTTTTACTTCTCAAGTTGACACAATGTATCAACCACTACAATCCTCTAGAAATGTCCCCTCATATCCTATGTCCTTGTTGACCTCTGGACAGCCAGTGCTAAAATGCTGGCTGTTTTCTTAGTCCCTTTATCTTTTATAGTCCTGCTCTCCAAATCTCCTCTGTTGAACACCAAGAAGATGCATAAGTTTAATTTTATGATTTTTATCTAGATATCAAACACCTTGAAATATACAGTATGACCAGGGAACTGCTATTTCTTTACCAGTCATGGTTAC
>PVKA01040503.1:0-18711 GCA_004027165.1 Ctenomys sociabilis | reverse complement strand
ATTATATCTTCTATAAATTTCTTGTGGAATTCAGCTGTGAATCCATCAGGACCTGGACTTTTCTTTGTCGGTAGGTTTTTTATTACATTTTGTATTTTGTTGGCTGTTATTGGCTTATTGAGAGTTGTTATATCTTCTTGGCTCAGTTTTGGTAATTTATGCCTTTTGAGGAATCTGTCCATTTCTTCTGTGTCTTCTATTCTGTGAGCATAAAGATTCTCAAAGTAACTACTGATAGTCTTCTGAATTTCCGCTGGGTCTGTGGTGATTTCACCCTTTTCATTCCTTATTGCATGTACTTGAATTTTTTCTTTTTCTTTTTGATGAGGTGGGCTAGAGGCTTATCAACTTCATTTAGTCTTTCAAAGAACCAACTTTTTGATTTGTGGATTCTTTGAACTGTTTTCTTCATCTCAAGTGAATTAATTTCTGCTCTAATCTTTATGATTTCTTCCCGTCTTTGTGCTCTGGGTTTCCTTTGCGCTTCTTTTTCTAGATGTCGGAGGTGCAACATTAGGGTGTTCATTTGGTCCCGTTCTGTTTTCCTAATATGTGAGTTCATAGCTATGATTTTCCCTCTAAGAATTGCTTTTATGGCATCCTATAAATTCCAGAAAGTTGTGCTTGAATTTTCATTGAATTGTAGATATTCTTGAATTTCTTGTTGAATTTCTTCTGTAACCCATTGATTGCTGAGTAGGGTGTTGTTTAATTTCCATGAATTTAGCAGGTTTTTCTGGTTTCTTTTGTCATTTAGTTCCAGTTTCATTGCACTGTGTTCAGATAATATGCATGGGATAATTTCTGTTTTCTTGCATATACTTACGCATGACCTCTGGACGAGTATGTGGTCTATTTTGTTAAATGACCTGAGTGCAGCTGAAAAAAATGTGTATTCAGCTGTGGTTGGGTGGAACACTCTGTATATGTCCACCAGGTCCATTTGTTCCAAGCTCTGGTTCAGTTCTGCTACTTCCTTGCTAATTTTTTGTCTGGTTGATCTATGTTTTTGAGATAAGGGGGTGTTACGGTCACCTGTTAAGATTGTGGTCTTAGATATTAGGTTTTTCATGTCGATTAAGATTGTCTTACATAGTTGGGTGCTCCTGTATTTGGTGCATAGATATTTATGAATGTTACCCCTTGCTCTTGAATTTTTCCCGTGACCAGTATATAGTGGCCTTCTCTGTGTCGTTTGATCCTTCTTGGTTTGAAGTTGAGAGTGTCTGAGAACAGAATTGCTACTCCTGCTTTTTTCTGAGGTGCTGGGGCATGTAGTATTGTTTGCCATCCTTTGACTTTGAGCCTATGAATGTCTTTTTAAGTTAAGTGTGTTTCTTGTATACAGATATTGTTGAGTTTTGTTTCCTGATCCACTGTGCCAGCCAATTTCTCTTAATTGGTGAATTCAGTCCATTTACATTGATGGTTATAATTGAAATGTGTTAACTTATGTTTGTCATGTTATGTACCTGCTGTTGTTTACTCCTTTGTATCCTGTGTTTAATTGTCTGTCCTGCTTAGTGGGTTCCTTCCGTTCTCATTCGTGGAGTTCTGGTCATTGTGGTCTCTCCCTAGAACATCTTTCAGTAGCCTGTGTAATGATAGCCTTGTCATCATGAAATTCTTTAGTTGTTCTTTGTCGTGGAAGTATTTCACTTCTCCATCAAACTTGAAAGAGAATTTTGCAGAGCATAACAGTCTGGGCTGGAATTTGTTTTCATACAGGACTTGAAGAATTCTGCTCCATGCTCTCCTTGCCTTCATGGTTTGTATGGAGAAGTCGGCTGTAATTCTGATGGGTTTTCCTTTCAATGTGATCTGCTTCTCTCTTGCAGCTTTCAGTATATTATTTTTGAGTTGAATTTCTGGAATCTTGGCTATTATATGTCTCGGTGTGTTTTTATGTGGGTTGAAGTTATTTGGTGTTGTGTATGCTTCGGTGACCTGAATGTTGGATTGTTTCCTCATATTTGGGAAGTTTTCTGTGATTACTTCTCCCCACATTCTTTTTATGTCATTTGTATTGACTCCTTCATTCTCATTGATACCAATGAATCTCACATTGTTCATCCTGGTGTCATCTTGCAGGTGATGGATTATTTTTACCTGCATTCTCATTGTTTTTAAGAGATCCTTTCTCACCTTTTCACTAGCTGCACCTGCGTCTTCAAGATCTGAAACTCTGTCTTTGCTTTCACTCATACGGTTTTGTAGACTCGTGATTGATATTTTTAGTTCTTCTGTATCTCTTTGACTCTGTTTCATGCGTTCTGTTTCTTTTCTGTATTGCTCATTCAAGGAATCCGTCATATTTCTGATCTCCTCTAGTTTTTTTGTCCATGTCTTCTTTCGAGGTAGTAATTAATTCTTTTTCTGCTGAGGTTCTTCCAAATTGGGTTTCCTCTGTGTATTTCCGGACTTGTTTCTGTATTTCAGATGCTATGGTTTCAAAGAATTCTTTTTTGATTTCAGAAATATTTCTGCTTTGAGTCCCTCATGACCTTTCTACTGTTGTTTCTTTGCTTCAGATACTGTTAATTCATATGTTTCAGCTGGAATGGTGTTCTCTGAACTTGTTCTGGGTGAGCACTGGTTTTCCCCCTGATGTTTCTGCATTTGATTCTTTATTTCACATGCTATGTATTCAGATATTTCTGTTTTTATTTCAGGAATTACTTCTTGTCTGAGTTCCTCTATACCTTTCTGCTGTTGTTTTTTGGTTCTGTATCTGTTAATTCATTCATTTCAGCTGAGCTAGTGTCCTCTGCACTTACTGGTGGACTCAAGGCCTGAGAGTGCATGTTTCTCCTTATCTTTGTCATTTTGTGTAGCACTAACCTCTGACCTTTGGTTTAGAGCTTTGGTGCAGCTATAACCTTAGCATGTAATGAGATTCGGGTGCCAGCCAGTCTATTAAGTAAGTTTGAGATTATCCAGTTATGCCTGGCCTAGATCTAGCTGTTGTGTCAGTTCCTTTTTGCTGCAGCTCCTGTGGTTCCCACCTTTTGGTTCCTGGCCCAGCTGCACTGTGTCTGGGGCCCCGGGATTTAATCAGGATCGTTGCGAAAGGGGATTGCTGGGAAAGGTCCCTGAGGTGCGGCAGGCCTGGAGCTCTCACTCACTGTCTGAGCTGCACTTTGTCTGGGGTCCTGCGATCAGTGGGAAAGGGGATTGTTGAGAGAGGTCCCTCCATCAATGGTGGGCCTGGAGCTCTCACTGACAGGCCGAGCTGCGCTGGGTCACTCAAAAGCTTCTTCAATCGACATATGTGAAGAGAAGAAGGAAACCAATAATAGCACAGTGTGAACAAGGGGACTTCAACACAAACACAGGAAGGCTTCAGGAAGCACTAAGGAAGTCCTCAGCTCAGCAGAGTACTGCCAAGGGACAACAATAGGAGATACAATGAGAATTCTAGGCATTTCACTTTATGCTGGCTGCAAAGTTGTGGCTTTGGAAGCAACAAAGAGCCTCTAATGGAATTAACATGACACTGAAACATGTCAGAATATTAACCCAGCAGAAGCTATGGTTTTAGTAAAAATTTTGATAATTTGAAATAATTTCCTGTACATTAACCATTTACCCCTTGTTCTGGCTCCTGAGGCCCTCTCTCAGAAGAATGGGCCCTATCATAAAGAAGAAAGTACTTTCACTGCCAGCACCCAGAGCTGGGCAACTGTTTGAATGAAAATTATCTTAGGTGTGACTGGCAACTCCAACAGTTTTCCCTGGAAACATGGAAGTAGCATCACTGATGGAAATCACAACCACATGAGAATTGTTTTAGAAAAAAATCAAAAGTGATCCAATTAAGCAAAATGTCTATCTAGACAATCAAAGATTTAATTCACTTGTACAACATTTTCTGAGCCCCTAATGGGTATTTACTATGTGCCTGGCAGTTGAACAAAGAAACAAAGATTCCTGCCCCTGTGATGCTTAGGTTCAAGGTGGGAACAATAAACAGTAAATGTCTTACATAGTGTGTAAAAAAAGCATTTTAAAAAAAATCAAAGAAAATAACATTAAATGAAACCAAGTGAAAAGATGAATCCTCTAGGGAGTAAAGTGTTTGATTAATGCCCTTTCTACATTTAAAATTCCACAAACCCAGATCAAAGAGTATTTGGGTTAAGGTTAGAGTTAGGGCTCTTTTAACTAAACAAATCTAATGTTTTGGCTTCTGGAAGAAAGGCAAAAGAAATACAATGAAAATAACTGCTCAAGCTGGCCTTCAACTTTCATTCCCCTCCATCTCAGCTTCCTAAGTAGCATGGATCATAGGCATATGTTACTATGACTACTAATGTGCTGAATTTTTTTATTATGAAAAAGGCCCTACCTCTCAACACAGCTGCATTCAGATTTTGTGATAAGCATTAATTTTTGTTCATATAAAAAACTTTTGTTTACATTCATCTTGGAGAGTAAACACATGTAATTAACACATCTTAATTCTTTTCATTCCCTTCCCCTCATTTCCAACCATGACAAACATTATTAAATGCTAGAAATTGTTGTCTAAAGGTGTTGATCTCTGCCTTCAATTAATTAGGTTCACTTTCACCTTAATGGACCTTCTTATTAAAAGATGTTCAGTTATATATCACATACTATTACAATTACTTCCTGAGATCTATGCACCAGACATCTGTCCACCTGAGCCTCATCAAGTTTCAAAACTGACACTGACATACTATACATAAATAGCTTTCTCCTTATCTTTATCACCACAGAGGCCCAACATAGTACTTTTTTTTTTTAACAACGTTGGGGACCACACACATTAGGCACACATACTACCACTGTACTATACTCAGAGTCAAGGAACTATTTTTGAATGGCTTACTAATACCCAATTCAATCATTACTTGAGTAGTAAGAACATGTAGAGCACTCTAAAGCAAAGAGTAGTGATAAAAGTCTTGTCTTCAATAGCTTTCTAAAGTAAGGCATGTGCACCAATAGTTACAGCCACAGGCAAAGTAGGGCCAGAAGTGAAGTGTCAGAGATATGTAAGGTAGAAGGTGAGACTCTCACCTCTGCTGCAGCCAACACACATAGGAAAACATGGTCTGTTCTAAGATTCCATGTCCTCAGGGTAAAAATAAACCTGTTGCTTAGAGAAAGCACAACAATTTTTGACACTGAGAGCAAAAAGAATCTTATCTTGTGGCTCCTAATAAAAGATTGTTTAGTAAAATTCTAAAATTTTTTGTACTTTTTAACAATAGACAGTCATTAAGTCTAAGTAAGTTAATAAAAAACAAGAAATTTAACATAGACATAGGGAAAAGTAGGGTCTGGCTCTACTATGGCACTCAACTCTATTCCTGCATCCGTGCAGAAAACAGACTAAAGCACTACAACCACATTTAAAATTAAAAGATCTGCATTTCCTGTGGAATAAAGTTTAGTTACCGTCTAAAGAGCAAAGGTCATGTACCACTTAATTGAACTTATATTTTTCTTAGACAAACTGATCACAAAAACATTTTGATGTCAATATTTGGCATACATAGAAATGGGAAATAAGTTATCCATTTGAAACAGAAGTATCTTCCACCTAAGAATTACTATTTCTAAAAGACAGTTCTTCCAGAAGACTTAGTAGATGTTCATTCAATTCTACAAAGTGTTTTTATACCACAGATTTATAACCTTCCACTTTATCAGAGGATTTGAAGGAAGGGGACATTTTTTCAAGTTTCAAATAGGGAAAATGGGGCCAGCCAAATAGCTCAGTGGATTACAGTGCCTGCTTAGCCAGACACAGTGGCTGAGGTTAGATCCCTGGTGTGCCATGCCGGCTGGCCCCCATAGCATGCTGAGATGGGGACTGAGACTGGGCGTGGTGGGGCGCACCTGTAATCCCAGCTCTTGGGAGGCTGAACACAGGCAGATCACTAGGAGTCTGATCTACGTAATGAGACCCTGTAGACCTTATACTAAAAAAAAAAATACAAAAAAAAATACAAAAAAAAATAAGGAAAATTACAAATTTTATTTATAAATATAAATTTATAAATTATATATGTATTTTTTTTCATTTTTGTATTTGACACAGGGTCTCACTACACAGCTCAGATTCATAGTGATCCTCCTGTTTTCAGCCTCTGCAGTGCTGAGATTACAGGTATGCGCCACCACACCTGGACTCACTCATTGACTCAGCATACCCTGGGGGTAGGGCCAGCGGAGCATTCTGGACCAGGTATCGAACCCTGGTCCCTGCGCTTGCCAAAGCAAACATTTAGTCTGCTGAGCTATCTTGCTGGCCATAAATTTATAAATTATAAATATCCCTTGAGTTATTTAGTTTTTCACATCTACAAGATTTTGTTATAATGTAGTGTACTTCATTTGGTCACTGATAACAAAGGTTTCCTTTTACAGGATGAGAAGAAAAAGACCTTTCCTTAGAGAACCTAGTTAGTAATAGTCAATTCTTTGTAGCTAACATTACTCTACTTATAACTCAATTATAAACAGCCCACCAAAATTACGCAATTGCAAATTAATGACTATCCTGGTTTGGGGTTTTTGCAAGACAAACAATATAATACAGCACACATTTTATAATAGTATATTATAATGAATCACCCAAGAACCATATATAAGAAGTGCAAGAAATCTGTCCACACACATAACAATAAGACACCAGCTGAGGACCTAGATCCTAATATCCTGCATGAGTCCAGTTAGAAATACAGAGTTCATAACAGTGTCTCCCACAAGTCCAATGGGAGGCCTAGAGTCCACAGCAAATTCTCATGCAGGTCAGCTTCACAGATCTGTGCTGGAAAGGCCCAAAGATCAGTGGTGAAAGCTAGAAAGTCTATTCCAGCTAGATGAAGGATCTGTGCTAGCAGGCTGAGGAATCTGAAATGGAGTCAGAAAGCAATACTCAAGCACCAGAGTTCCCACAAAAGTACCAGAGCCATCCATAGTAACAGTGAGGTTCCAAGTTCCTCCAGCAATGAGGAAAGCTGAGTTCCTATCAGAAAAGTCAGTGTGACAAACGTTTCCATGAGGCTTAGCAGTGCACCATTTTCTCCTTTGGAGCCAGGAAGCAATACTCAAGACGAGAACCAAAGCTCCTCCTAAGTTCAGTAGGAAAGCTAGCATGACCAAGTCCTCCAGCAGAACAGGCCAGGAAACAGCATCCATAACAGAATTCCAGCAGCTTCTCCTGTTCTGCCTATATGCTGCTAGCAAAAACCCTCAGGTGGGCCTCCCATGCCTTGCAGCACCACACTAGTTCAGCTGGGTATAATAAGTTGACCACCAGTTAGAAATCCACTACAATGACCAAACAGAATTTCACTTCTTGTCGCAAAGGTTCATATACCTGGGAATGCATAACTGACCAACAGACAGAAGGGACGGGGCCCATGATCAAATATTTATTAATGAATGTGGCTCTCACTTGTTGCATTATTTTCATTTGTTTTTACAAAGTTGTCTGTTTACTTGTGCCTCTTGCTTAAAAACTATCAATAAAGACATGGTTCACTGAAAACAAAAATCATGTACTGATCTTAATATCTACGAGAATCTCACAGTAAGCTGTACAATAACAAAATGAATTTAGCCTCCATCTAATTCTATAATGAATCTGAGGTAGCTTATGGAAAAATGCATGTGTTAAAGCAGAAAAGTAAAATTTGAAAGGAAACTCTAGACAGAATAAGAGAAACTGGAATAGAACTCATTTATGAATACCATAAGAGCCTACTCAGTTACTGAAGTTGATAGGAGAATTTGATTCTATGCTTTCTAATACGAAGGTAAAAAATATAAACAGATTTAGTTATGATTTCCCATCAGGAATAAACATTCACACTATTCCAGGGAGGGAAAAAGCTGTTTCCTATCAACTACAATGAACAAGTCACTCTAGGAGAGGGTGCTGAAAGACACGATCTTAAAAACTTTTTTCCCTCATTTACAAGTAAATGAGTTCACAGAGCTATCCTTAGAGGCCATCAAGGAGTCACATTCTTGTCCTCCCTCTTCCTGACTTTTCACATGCAATCAGAAGACTGCTCTACTATTTCCACTTTAACAGCCATCCCACCATCTCCAGCCATTGTCCATACCTTAGACCAGAACCTCAACTGCAGGACCACCATAAGAGCCTCCACAGCTCTCTGCCAACCATCATCTCTCCCTCCCACCCCAATCTACCTTACACATTGCTATGAGAACAAGTTCCTAAGGTTCCAAGTATGTCTGTTTCTCCAAAACCCTACATCAAGTTCTTCCTGTTTGCCTAAAACAGCCTGGTGTTTCAGGACCAACCTGTGTGGCATGAGCACTTTGTTTTTAACCTGTGGATAACTCTAGCTGTTCTCAAAATTAGCTGTTATCTTTTCACTTCTGTGTATAATGATGTCACCATAGGGTCGCTTTTCTTCATCTCTGCAGGTCAAAAGACTAAGTTTAAGTGTCACCCCTCTGAGGAAGCCTTCCCTAGGTCTCTCCTGACAAGCAACCACCTCCTGCTCTCTCCTTTCTCTGAATGTGTATAGGGCTGAATTCCAGAGAGTAATCTCCACATCTCATCAGTTTCTCGCCTAATCAGTCCAGACTACAGACCATTCCCCAGTTATTTGCTCTGGCAGTAGAGTCATCCCTGAGTTTCCTCATGAGGACTCCAAGGCTCTCCAAAGCCAACTTCACTAATAGCACTTCGTTCACACAAGGATCACTGCACATACGGAATCATGCTGCTGCTAGCTGTCCGCAAGTCTGCCACTTCCAGGGCAAGGACCAGGTCTTATCTTTGCACTTTACTGTAATAAGCTACCTAGCTCTGTATATCATTCCACCTAATTCTTCATATAGTATGTCTTTTCTTGCTTATTATCTCCTCCCTGAAACGCAGCGTTATGGTGTGTGTATAGGTGTCCTCCCAAAGCCTCATGCAGTTCTGAAGTTTGTGATTGATTATTGTGGGTGTGGATGCAGCATGTACCCTGAGGTAAGTAACTTGCATTATCATGCAAGGTGGCAAGAGAAGTTAGGTGTTTGAGCGGCTGCTACTCCTCCTTTTGTGCTCTTGCTCTTTGCCTCCACCATGAAAGGTTGCTTTCTGCTATCTGCTACTCTGTCTTGGACCCAGCTGAATGTGGACTGAAACCTCCAGTAACTGTAAGCTAAATAAACCTTTCTTTCCTTCAATTTGCATGTAGGGTATTTGTCCCAGCAATGAGAGAAAAGTAACTAAGACATGTAGTTTCTACAAAAATATATCCCTTGTTTGCTTTGTTTTCACTGTATTCTCAGTATCTACAACACTCCTTGGCACACACTAGATGACCAGAAGTTTTGGATGAATGATTCTCAGTATCTAACCCAGTCTTGGCAAACCACAGACACCAATTAAGTGTCTACCAATTGAATTCTGTCTTGTATCCAAGTTATCTTTATTTAATTTAGACACTCTGACAGCTTGTATCTTAGTCACTTTCCTCTTGCTTAGGCCTAATATTCAACCCCAACAACTTGCTCACAGTCTGGAGGGTTCAGTCCCTAGTCAACCAGCTCCAAGGCAGAAGGGACTGGGCAGAGGAAAGCTGCTCATCTCATAGAATCCAAGAATCAGAGTGAGAGGGAGGTAAACCCACCCAGGCCCTGCCCACAGTAATGCTCTTTGGACCAAATCCCATTTCCCAACAGCAAGTCAGCTACAAGGCCCCATAATCCAATCACCTTTCAAAAGCTCTACCGATGATGGCATGAGGCTTTGGGCAAACATCTAAATATAAACCAAGACAGCCAGTGATCTTGATATCCTGCCTAACACCTGGCATGGCGCTTGACATATACTAGGCCTTTAATAAATTTCTATTGAATCAAAATGCTGGTGTAAGATTCTCTGAAGAAGTCACATCTATACTAAAGTTCCTGCAGACTGCTTGCCCTTGGATGACTAGAATATTGGGATTTTAGAGAAACGGAATATAATATGTTAAGAGTCAAAATTATTTTGGGCCATCTTAGACCCTTTATAGTCAAATACCTTAATTTCTGTTATCTGACCTAAAATTCTAACTAATAGAGAACATTCTTGGAACATATCACTAAGTTTAGCAGACCTCTAGCCTCCACCAACTCTGTAACTAAGGATGCTGTGACACCTGAAACCTGCAGAGGAGATCCCGCCTTGCTTCAGTTCTCCTGGCAAATGTATTAATTTGTGGCTTTCTTTCACTCTGCAACTATCAAAGTTCACTATTTCTTCAACAATAGAATATGTCATTAAGGATAACTTCAATCTACATTTCTGGGCCACTGTCACTCATATTTGGCTTGGAATAAACTCTGTTATGTCCGTTAAAGGAGAGGCACCATTTCACATCAATACTACTTCAATAAGGGACCGGTGAGATGGCTCAGTGGAATAAGCACTTCGTTGGCTTTAGTTCAACCCCCAGTTCTGCCAAAAAAAAAAAAAAAAAAAAATACTACTTCAATTAAAACTCAATATCCTGACAACTTCTAAATCTAAATTTGCCTTATCTCTTCAACTATTCATCTTTTACAGTGCCGGGAATGAACCCCGGGGACCTCAAAAACACTAGAACAGTAACATAGCTGCCTCCCACCCAGCAGGCTGACTATCTCATACCCCAGGCACACACACCTCCTCCCAAGAGCAGCAGCCCAGCAGACAGCGGTCTAGATCACTGCACTGTCAGAACTCCGCATTCAGATCCCACTTCTGCCACTGACTGTAGGTATAACTTTTTGGCAATTATTTAACATCTGTTCACTTCAGCTCCTTCCTTAAAAGATGAGTAAGGCTGTTGTATAAAGTAGCCTATTTCCTGCATAGCTGACTAGTGAATTAGCTGAATTCTTCATTAACTCTTCTTCACCAGTTTTAAATTGTTCAACTCCTATCCTAAAGGTTTGGGGTTTTGTTTTCCCAGTCCTGGGGATAGAACCCAGCACCTTCTTTATGAGCTACATCCCCAGGTTTTCGCTTGAGGTGGGATTCATTAAATCATTAAACTTCCCAGGCTGGAATTGAATCTGAGATTCTTCTGTCTCAGCAGAGTACTGAGACTGTAAATGTGTTTCACCACACCAGCTTCATCTGAGAATGATCCTAATACATGTGGCCTGAACTCAAGTAGGTTCTTATTTGAAATAGCTGGCAATTATGTTTACAAGACATTAACTTTTCATGACCTCATAGCATTTCAGTGACTTCTGTGCATTACTGTCATCATTCCCAAGACTTCCTGAGGCCACAGAAAAATAATTTCCCAACATGTCACCATGTCACATGGAAGAGTAATTTCCTTCTCTTAATGCTCCACACAGGAAATAGCACCACAATCAGGTAAAGGATGAACATGTGAACTGCACCTATTAAATACATCACATAATAACATGACCCCAGTTTAAGAACGGATGATTTCTAAAAATAACAATAATGAAGGGCTTAATGCAAATGTAATGCATCCCAGTCAAAATGCATGTGACATTATTCAAATCCCTCCAGGGAGAGTTCCATTTGGAGATGAGGCACAGTTGTTCAGGGATCATAGATGAAAATCAGGGATTTGGGGAAGAGATGGTGACTCAGGGACAGATGTGTTTGCTGAGATGCACATAAATGAGCAAAGAACACTGAGTCTTCCTCTGAAACAATCAAGGGGTGTTTTCCACCAGCTTAATTCACCAAAAAGGAGTGTGCTAGGAGATATTTAGGATAGAACCACTCTTTAAAAGACCAAATTCAAAACATCATGTCACAAATCTTGATATTATTGCTAGGCATTGAACAAGTATTTGCAGAAGGAAATACTGTCTCAACTCAAACTGTAGGAAAATTTGCATGTTTTTATTGGTGAGCAGCAAATGAAACAAAAGCAAATGCCTGCACTAAGCCTCTGTAGCTCAGGTGCAAACAAGGACACCAGAAAAAAAGGTCAAAAGAAGTTTTGTTTCCAGCCATGTAACTAAGGCCTTCCCAAAAATGTTAGTTTGTAAAGTGGTCTGCTCTTCTGGGACCATCCACATCACCAGACTGGAGCACATTTTCTCAAAGGTAAAGAAATGAGGACTAAAGAGCTAATGGTGACCTGCATGGCACAGTGACAAACAGCCTGCTTAGAAACAACTGCTTTTATCAGTGTGGTACACATAAAAGTTTTCCCAAGGATTAAATGCAAATTTATATATCTGATACATTAAACTCAGTTAACCTTGCTTAAAAATGAATACTGATTTAAGTTACCAAAAAAAAAATAGTACACACCTCTAAAAATAAATGATAAAAGGGGTAGTGCCTAGTCTAAAAAAGAAGTTAAATGCTAGTAGTTAAATCAACACAAGTACTGAATAAATAATCTTAAGTAATAGAACTTGGCAAGAATCCCTGACATTTTTCAAGTAAAGAATCTGGTCCTGGTTCTATGATCAGTCACACTAACAGGGAATTTTCCTAAACAGAGCTCAACATCTGAGGAATGTAAAACACACTTATAACTAACTCGAGTCCCTATTTATAAAAAACCAAATTCTGCAAGATTTATTTTACCCCTGCAGAACAAAAAGCCCAAAGAAGTAGCAAAAGACTTGAAGTAAAATACATCCACCACCACATGACCAGGAGCAAAACTGAAACATTGTTACCACATGAAGAGTAAAAGATTTTAACATAATGGAAAAACCCACACATGCACAGAAATATAGTTTCTTCAAAGACTACATACTAATTACAATAATGCCTGCCAACCCTCAAAATCCTTTAGGAACAACTCTTTTAGGACTGTTTTCATGCATGAAACATTCTTTTAAATTTTTCAACTGTGGCAAATTTGGTTCTTTAAAAATGGAATTTGATGTCTGTATGTTGGAAGTTCTTTCAGAAAATAACAATCTTCAAACCTGGTATTATTTTAATCAAAAGGATAAGTGCTTCCTTTGCCCTCTCTCCCACTCTTTCCCCAGTGCATACCAGGGATTGAGCCAGGGTCCCACAGTAAACCTCATCCCCAGTTTGGTATTCCCAAGAAGCCCTAGAATCAGTCCCCAAAAGACACTGAGGGATCACCAAACTTGGGATTCTCCTGCCTCACCCTAGTAGTTAGGGGGTATGCTGCCATGCCAGAAAAAAAAAAAAAAATTTTTTTTAAAAGGAAGGGAATTAAATCCAGGACCTTCATAATGACTACATTCCCAGCCATTTTTTAATTTTTAATTTTGAGATAAGGTCTTGCTAAATTGCCCAGCCTAGGCTCCAATTTGCTATTCTCATGCCCTCAATCTCCCAGAGTGTTAAGATCACAAATACATACCACCATGCCCTACTTAGGAAGTGTTAAGTTGTTGGGTTTTTTTTTCTTTTTTCTTTTTTTGGGGGGAGACAGGGTCTTGCCTATGTAGCAAACACTGGCCTTGAACTCACAGGCCTCCTGCTTTAGCCTATCAAATGCTAGAGTAATAGGTATGCACACTACACCCAGCTTGGCAAATGTTTTCTTGAGTGCCTCCCTATCTACAAGTTTCAAATCAAATAACTACAGACTGAAAATATATTAAAATTCTGAACATATAAAGACTTTCTTGGTCATTAATCTCTAAACAATACAACTACTTCTATAGTATTTATACTATATTAGGCATTACACTTAATGTAGAGATGATTCAATATGTACCAGAGGATACATATAAGTTCTACAAATACAACAACACTTTATATAAGGGACTTGGGCACTATAGAGTTTGGTATCCCCAAGAAGTCCTAGGATCAATCTCCAAATGACATCGAGGGATCACCATATTTTTAAAAAGCAGTTTTTCAACTATACCAAAGTATCTTTCTAACAATAGCAGGCAACTCCCAGATGATTCTTTGAAGGTACCCTGCATTTTTTACACCATCTCTGACAGTAGCATTGTGTGCACTCTTAATCAACTTGATAACAGCAACATTTGATTCCATTCTTTCATGTTACTCATTAATGCATCAAATATGTATGGCATAACTAATCAGCACTAGGTTCTGTACTAAGTGCTACAGGTGGGTATAGTGGAAAGCAAAACCAAACCCACTATTTGGCCTACATGTTCAGAATTTACAGTCAGGCTTGAAAATAATTTACATAAGCATATACATTATAACCACTAAGTTCAGTAGAGGGAAAAATATACATAGTGATGTAAATGCCTAGAACACTGAGATCCAACTAGTTTAAAGAAGTTTTCCGATTAAAGTGCCTGCAAGCAGGCACAGGGGCCAGAGGTTTGATTCCGGGACTTGCCATGTTGTTCCTGTCCCTGGGGTGCACTGAGAGGGCAATTGAGACCGGGCATGGTAGAGCGCACATGTAATCCCAGCTCTTGGGAGGCTATAAATAGGTGGATCATATGAGTCAGATCTAGTAGTGAGACCTTAACACCCTGTAGACCGTTCTCTAAAATATACACACCCAAAATAATAATAATAATAATAATAATAATAATAATAATAAATAAAAGAGGTTTTACAAGGAAATGAAGTATATTCAGCTAAAGCTAAACAGGAGTTAACCAGGGCCAGATATGACAGCACACACCTGCAATCCTAGAACTTGGGAGGCTGCAGCAATAGGATTTCATGGTCAAGGACAGACCAGACCAGACTGCATAGTGAGACCATCCTTATCTCAAAAAGTCCCCTCCCTACAAAAAAAACAAAGAGAGATGACTAGGTCAAGGGTGCTAACATAAAGGCATAGAAATGCTGGGGAAGAAATGGTGTTCCAAGAAAAGTGAACAGCAGGACATATGAAAAGGACTGAACAACAATAACCCTTAAGCACTTAGGGTCAGAGTCTTGTGAGATGATGCAAAAAGATGCATAGCCTTGCACACATAATGGATCTTCATTGACTCTAAGAGTCATGAGAAGCCTCAACCAGATATTAAAAGGGAAGGGAAAGAAGAGAGAATATGATGAAATCCACATAATTTAACTCTTACTACGGTAGAACTGAAAACCAAATGGAGAGGCCAAGGTAAAGTCAGGAAGACCAATTGAGAGGCTACAGAACAGCCCAAAAGAAACGAAATAGTAAAACTGGTAAGAAACGAATGGATTTGGGAGCTATTAAGGATGTAGAGTCAGTAAAGCTTTACACAAGGATTCCCATGTTCAATATTTTTTTCAGGATAAAGGTTTTTGTCTAAAAGCTTCCTAGTCACTGAAATCACACATCAAACAAATGTTAGGATTCCTTTGCAATAAGCTTTCTGTATCAGATTTGTAGTATTTCTGTACCATATCTTAGATAACGAAGAAACCGTGCAAGACAGGCAGCTCAGCCTGTGAGTGAGAGCTCAAGGCCCGCCCTGCAACAGAGACATTTCCCAGCTGTCCCAAGTCCCAACCACCCCACGGCCCCTGACCCAACACAGGTCAGCCTGTCAGTGAGAGCTCCAGGCCTGCCGCGCCTCAGACACAGTTACCAGTGGTTCCAGGTCCCAGACACAGCTCGGCTCAGCCTTTGAGAGAGCTCCAGGACCACCATGCCAGACAGACATTTCCCAGTGATCCCAGTTGCCACCACACGGCTCCAAAGCAGCTCAGCCAGAGAGTGAGAACTCCAGACCAGCCGCAACTGAGAGACCTTCCCCAGCAATCCCCTATCCCAGCATCCCGGGGCCCCAGACACAGTGCAGCTGGGCCAAGAACCAAAAGGAGGGAACCACAGGAGCTGCAGCAAAAAGGAACTGACACAACAGCTAGATCTAGGCCAGGCATAACCGAATAATCTCAAAACTTACTTAATAGACTGGCACCCAAATCTCATTACATGCTAAGGTTATAGCTGCACCAAAGCTCTAAACCAAAGGTCAGAGGTCAGTGCTATACAAAATGACAAAGATAAGGAGAAACATGCACTCTCAGGCCTCGAGTCCACCAGTAAGTGCAGAGGACACTAGCTCAGCTGAAATGAATGAATTAACAGATACAGAACCAAAAAACAACAGCAGAAAGGTATAGAGGAACTCAGACAAGAAGTAATTCCTGAAATAAAAACAGAAATATCTGAATACATAGCATGTGAAATAAAGAATCAAATGCAGAAACATCAGGGGGAAAACCAGTGCTCACCCAGAACAAGTTCAGAGAACACCATTCCAGCTGAAACATATGAATTAACAGTATCTGAAGCAAAGAAACAACAGTAGAAAGGTCATGAGGGACTCAAAGCAGAAATATTTCTGAAATCAAAAAAGAATTCTTTGAAACCATAGCATCTGAAATACAGAAACAAGTCCGGAAATACACAGAGGAAACCCAATTTGGAAGAACCTCAGCAGAAAAAGAATTAATTACTACCTCGAAAGAAGACATGGACAAAAAAACTAGAGGAGATCAGAAATATGACGGATTCCTTGAATGAGCAATACAGAAAAGAAACAGAACGCATGAAACAGAGTCAAAGAGATACAGAAGAACTAAAAATATCAATCACGAGTCTACAAAACCGTATGAGTGAAAGCAAAGACAGAGTTTCAGATCTTGAAGACGCAGGTGCAGCTAATGAAAAGGTGAGAAAGGATCTCTTAAAAACAACGAGAATGCAGGTAAAAATAATCCATCACCTGCAAGATGACACCAGGATGAACAATGTGAGATTCATTGGTATCAATGAGAATGAAAGAGTCAATACAAATGACATAAAAAGAATGTGGGGAGAAGTAATCACAGAAAACTTCCCAAATATGAGGAAACAATCCAACATTCAGGTCACCGAAGCATACACAACACCAAATAACTTCAACCCACGTAAAAACACACCGAGACATATAATAGCCAAGATTCCAGAAATCCAACTCAAAAATAATATACTGAAAGCTGCAAGAGAGAAGCACATCACATTGAAAGGAAAACCCATCAGAATTACACCTGACTTCTCTACACAAACCATGAAGGCAAGGAGAGCACGGAGTAGAGTTCTTCAAGTCCTGTATGAAAACAAATTCCAGCCCAAACTATTATACCCTGCAAAATTCTCTTTCAAGTATGATAGAGAAGTGAAATACTTCCACGACAAAGAACAACTAAAGAATTTCATGATGACAAAGCCATCCCTACACAGGCTGCTGAAAGATGGTCTAGAGAGAGACCACAATGACCAGAACTCCACGAATGAGAACGGAAGGAACCCACTAAGCAGGACAGACAATTAAACACAGGATACAAAGGAGTAAACAACAGCAGGTAAATAACATGACAAACATAAGTTAACACATTTCAATTATAACCATCAATGTAAATGGACTGAATTCACCAATTAAGAGAAATCGGCTGGCACAGTGGATCAGGACACAAAACCCAACAATATCTGTATACAAGAAACACACTTAACTTAAAAAGACATCCATAGGCTCAAAGTCAAAGGATGGCAAACAATACTACATGCCCCAGCACCTCAGAAAAAAGCAGGAGTAGCAATTCTGTTCTCAGACACTCTCAACTTCAAACCAAGAAGGATCAAACGACACAGAGAAGGCCACTATATACTGGTCACGGGAAAAATTCAAGAGCAAGGGGTAACACTCATAAATATCCATGCACCAAATACAGGAGCACCCAACTACGTAAGACAATCTTAATCGACATGAAAAACCTAATATCTAAGACCACAATCTTAACAGGTGACCGTAACACCCCCTTATCTCAAAAACATAGATCAACCAGACAAAAAATTAGCAAGGAAGTAGCAGAACTGAACCAGAGCTTGGAACAAATGGACCTGGTGGACATATACAGGTGTTCCACCCAAACACAGCTGAGTATACATTTTTTTCAGCTGCACTCAGGTCATTTAACAAAATAGACCACGTACTCGTCCAGAGGTCATGCGTAAGTATATGCAAGAAAACAGAAATTATCCCATGCATATTATCTGAACACAATGCAATGAAACTGGAACTAAATGACAAAAGAAACCAGAAAAACCCGCTAAATTCATGGAAATTAAACAACACCCTACTCAGCAATCAATGGGTTACAGAAGAAATTCAACAAGAAATTCAAGAATATCTACAATTCAATGAAAATTCAAGCACAACTTTCTGGAATTTATAGGATGCCATAAAAGCAATTCTTAGAGGGAAAATCATAGCTATGAACTCACATATTAGGAAAACAGAACGGGACCAAATGAACACCCTAATGTTGCACCTCCGACATCTAGAAAAAGAAGTGCAAAGGAAACCCAGAGCACAAAGACGGGAAGAAATCATAAAGATTAGAGCAGAAATTAATTCAATTGAGATGAAGAAAACAGTTCAAAGAATCCACAAATCAAAAAGTTGGTTCTTTGAAAGACTAAATGAAGTTGATAAGCCTCTAGCCCACCTCATCAAAAAGAAAAAGGAAAAAATTCAAGTACATGCAGTAAGGAATGAAAAGGGTGAAATCACCACAGACCCAGCAGAAATTCAGAAGACTATCAATAGTTACTTTGAGAATCTTTATGCTCACAGAATAGAAGACACAGAAGAAATGGACAGATTCCTCAAAAGGCATAAATTACCAAAACTGAGCCAAGAAGATATAACAACTCTCAATAAGCCAATAACAGCCAACAAAATACAAAATGTAATAAAAAACCTACCGACAAAGAAAAGTCCAGGTCCTGATGGATTCACAGCTGAATTCCACAAGAAATTTATAGAAGATATAAT
>PVKA01040502.1:0-18707 GCA_004027165.1 Ctenomys sociabilis | reverse complement strand
AGAGGACAGTAAAAGTTTAGTGGATGGGATGTTAAGTATCTGAGGGATTAGGTGAGGATTTACAAGACCAGCTCAGGTTTGACAATGCAGTAGGGAAGGGAGGTATTGGTGCCAATGGAGAGCAGGAAGCTTTTCGGCCAGAGGAGCCACCATGAATGATGGAAAAGTCCCATGTTGCGACACTTTTTAAAACGTGGCAGTTCATCTAGGAGGGAGGTGTGTTAATTTGTGAAAATACAACTTTTTATTAGCTCTGTAAATTTCCACAACACTGTTGAAAGCTTGATACTTCATATGTATAGAAATTACTGACAGGAAGTAAAATAATGCATCATCACTTTATAGGCAGCTTAGAATGTATTTCCTCTTAATTGTGAGAGCAGGAGATTATGCTTTTATTTAATTTCTTTCTCTTAAAATTGACATTTTGGTACAGTTCTAGAAAGCAACCAACCTCTACAAATGTGTGATTTCAGGTTCCTTTCCGTTTTACACATATTTTCTGTTAATCTAATAACGATATTAACACTTACTTATGAAACAACTTTATGCATAAAATGTAACAATTTGTTTATCAGTGGGTAAAGTTTGGCATTGATATTCTGCATCATTTCATCTAGCTTATTTTTCAGAAAATTTCACACTATAATTAATTTTAGGTTTTATGATTTTTTAAAAAGATTTTTTTGTTATTATTTGATACATGGTTTCACCATGCAGTTCAGAAGTATCCTGATCATCCTGTCTCAGCCTCACCAGTTCTAGGATTACAGGCATGTGCTACCACTCCAGGTTTTGGTGGCTGGCATGGTGCACCTGGGGTTCCAGGGCCAGAGCAGCATGTGTACTGGGGATCGAACGCAGGCCCTTGCACTTTTCAGGCAGAGCCTTATGCCACTGAGCTATCATCCCAGCCCTGTTTTACAATTTTGAAAATTCCTTGCATTTGGAATTCATCATGTTTTATAGTTTATAAATTTTTCTTTGCACTTTGACTATTTTATTTCAGTGGATCCTAGCAATTATTCTGTAAGTTAGAGAGAGGACATCTAATTCAGAATACTATTAAGTCACTGCTTCTGTTTTACTTACTCTTCAAAGAAGCAGATGTTCTGTGTTCAGATATCTGTTGAGAGCATATAATTCCAAAAAAAGAAAGGTAGCAGAGTACCACACAAGAGGATGGATCAGGTGACATAGTGAAAGTAAGACTGATGGATACAGGTCATGTGACCAGAGCTTCAATCAGTCTTGGACCATTCACCAGGAGGCCGTAGACCCCGTACAAATCACTAGACTTTCCTGTGGCTCAATAAATCATATCTGAAAATAAGTTGGTAGAGAAAAGTCTAAATCATGTCTAAGGTCCCTTCTGGTTTAAAGTTTCAAGACTTGATATGAATGAGCTCAAAAGTAAGTGAGGCAGAATAAGCACAACCATTAGAAGAACCTATTACAAGGTTCTAGTGAAGCAGAGATATTTTAAGACCTTGTGACACAAAGTGCATATGGACACGTCATCCTAGGCACTCTAAAACAGAGCACTCTGCATAAGAGCTGCACTAAGAGCTGCTTTCATGCCCAAGTTTGGCACCTTTTGATGTACGTAAAGTTTACTGGTATTATAAGGTCATTCTATTTAAGTAATTTGTTTCTATGAGGGATTTTTAAAATATATTTTTAACACATTAAGTAAAAGTATCTACTTAAAGTTTAAAGAAACATTCAGAAGAGTTGTTTTCTGATATTATATATTGGCAGACAAAGTTGGCATTAGCTAGGGGAAGTTTTATTGTTTGTTTTTGGTGAGATCATATTTTAAACTATTGGTCTATGAAATATGCATGGAAAACAAGCTTATAGATATCAGTTTTAGAAAGGGATATGGAACAAATGTTGATATTTGAGAGATTTACTTATTGTCTTACTGAATTTATGATACATATAGGTACCTGTAACCCATGGCAGTACTTGGGATTTAGTTTTTGCTTGTGTACTGATTCATAAGCTAGATAATTGACTGGAGATTAGAGCCAAGATTTATTATCACTGATAGATCATTTTTTTTCAGGAAGGTTTTTTGAGTCATCTTGGATCAAAGGCGGCATTTTATCACCAGTTCCTTAGAAACCTCCTTTTCAAAAATTTTGTGCTCCTATTTATAAATCTCACAATTTCCCTTTATTGTAGGTCCAGGCATTGATTCCACCGTTCAGAACGATTCCTCTGTGCCCCTGCTGCTGTAAGGAAAAAGGACTCTAACAAGGACGCATATTTGCAATATTTCTGGGAAATATTGTTTCCCAATACAAAGATCACAATGTGAGAAAATTGGGGATTTATGTCTATGCATCTCCATAAGTTACACAGAGCTTCCGAAAAACTTCATGAACCCAAACCTTGAATTATTTTATCCCCCTGAGACGAGTCACTAGATAATTATATCATTCTATTTCCTGTCTTGAAATAGGCAAAAATAGTTGATGCCTTGTAAGCTGAGTCATCACCTGTTTAACTTGTGTTTCTATGTCACCTACTGGGCATTAGAACATCTTTATTGAATAAATGAAGGGGATCGTAGAATTCCAGCCAAAGGGTGCTTATTACAGAATAATTCATTAGATTATAGATACAAAATGTTCTTCACTTATTTTGTAAATGTGTGCAAGAGACCTAAGAGTTCAGAGTGAACTGAAGTCTTCTGAACCTTAATATACTTAGTGCTGGCATCTTAAACTAATTTATGGATATGACTTTAGTAGTATGTCATGTGGTTTGTCTATAGTCATTTCATAGGATCAGTGAATAGCCATCCTGTAAGAAAAGCCCATTATTATTATATTGAATCAGACTAAAATACAGACTGTAACTTGTATTCTGTTGTAGAATGCATTTAAATACCCTGATTAAACCCTCCTAACTCAGTTTCAAATGACATTCCATGCCCTTAGTCTCTGAGTGTTTCCTCTCTTATCTGGCACATCTCTCTCGGCCTTTCACTGTATTTGTTGCTTTCATTTTTCTATTAGTTTACCTAATTTTTAGGGCATTTATATGGGTTTGTGTTAACTATGGTTACTTGACAATTTTTAAAAGTGCAATAGTGAAGCCCATTTAAATACATTGAGTTTCATAAGACTGAATTGCATTTTAAAAATTGGTACGTACTTCTAACATAATTGTTCACTAATGGTTGTTTCTTAGCATCTTTTACATTCTGGTTGCTGCTAATCCAACCAAAAGCTTTCATGAAGAGATACAGTTTAGCTCCAGTGTAACAGTGTAACAGAATGGGTAAAATAAGTCTGAACTACACTAATTGTAGTTTCAGAGGAGGAAGAAAAAAGGGTAAAATAATGCTGTTGATGAAGCTTCTCTGGGTTGTGGTTGGAAATGAATAGGCGCAGACCATCAACATCCCCTGGGAAGTTCCCCAAGCCCAGCCTAACCCAACTGAATACAAAACTGGATTTTGGGCCCAGTAATCTGATTTTACAAGATGTCTGGGTGATTTTAATGCATATCCAGGTTTCTGCACCTTGTTTTTTTTCTTAACAGTTAAAAATGACTAAGCACAATGCCCCCATCTCAGGGATGTCCCAGTAGCATATCTCATACCTCAGTTCATTCAAAATGCAACTTCATGGCACACACAGACTTCTAATAAGCAAACCCATCTGTTAGATTTCTAACTCAGACATTTCCGGCCACTCATCTGAGCCTCAGTTTCTTCATCTGCAAAGTAATTGTGACCGTTTTGGAATGGAAGCTTGGAAATAATATATTAAAAGCAAGAATCAAAGTTGCTTTTTGCTGCATGACATTTAACAAGGCTTAAACCAAACTAAGCCTTAAAATCAGCCTTGAACTGGGGCCTTTATTTTTTCCCTGGGGACCCTTAAGTGAGGACTTTCTTACCTAAGCCTAGTCAGCTTGAACCTTGTTTTGTACTTGAAGTTGTATGTTTTAAGGAGTACTCTCAAATTGTTAAAAATTGCTTGTTTTGAAGCCTCCCAGAGCTAGGTGCACTTCTGGCACAGCACAATGCTTGACATATCATAGAGGCCTAATGCATGTTAGTTATTTTGGTATTGAATCTATCTGTCATTCCTGCCATTTCCTGTCATTTACATTCGACTCCTGAATTGTATTCAGGAACAACACAGCAGCACAGCACACAAGGCATGTGATGGATGCCTCGAACTCGAACTCGTTTATGGCTCACTATGAGGTTGAGCTGTATTTAGGAAACAAAACCCAAGAGCCGAGGTGTACAGTTGCTCACTAAGTCAGCCTGCTCGCTTGTCTGGTGAGGCACAGCTCCGAGCCTCTTCATTTGCATTTATTTAATACCTGGCAGGCAAAGTATATGAAGAGTTGGACTTTTTCTTCACAGCAAAAACCTCTTTAAACCATCGTGAGGTTGCTTAAGATTCAAATGACAGTTCTTCGCTGAAAGTCAAATTGTATTCTTTGCCCTCTCTTTGACAATGATTATAGTAATTGAACAGAATGTAGTCTTCTCCGTTGAAGTGTATGAATGTAGACACTTAAGGTTATATTTTCCAAGCAGCATATATAGACTTAGCCATGTGTCTCTTGTTGAAGCCAATAGAGTTGTGCTTTTGCTCATTGGCTTGAAAATGACCATCAAGATACTAATGCAAGTATCCTATAGCATCATCTATTATCCCATTTTTCAATGACTACCTTTCAATTAATTTTATTCCAGAATATAGCGCTGAGTGGTGATTCTTTTTCTTTTTTGGCTTAATGATAGTACTGTTAACATTTCAGTATTTATCACGTGGTGACTGGATCTTTTTGGTTGAAGTGTTGGTTAGGAAAATTGCTGTCAAACTCACTCACCACCATAGAACTGAATTTTAATACCTTCTGGGGATACAGACATTTATATAATCTAACTCTATGGTGCTGAGGTGCAGTGTATGTAGTGTATTTATGATTGAACAGAAAGTTTCAAACAGCAGCCTGTGAAATTGGATTTTAGATGTAATGTACCATAAATAAGTGCTATAAAGATCGCCTTTAATGCTATAAATCAGATTTTATTGGTTTCAGCTATCTCATTCTGGTTATTGTATTACCCACAAAATCAGAGGAAATCAAAGAGCTGGAATATTTTTTATTTTAATGTCCCATTTTCTACAGCAATGGCACATGTACCTAGTAGCTTCCTTTTGGGCTAGGTTGGGCAAGGTTGGCAGGTGGCACGCCCCAGCCACACATCACGGGCAGGATCTGTGTAAACAACCAAATTTGGGGACTTTGAAACACTTTAACATTTCCTGTCTGAGAAACATACAAGGTAGCTGAACTGGCAGATCCTTCTCGTTTCTGAGAAGAGGTTGTCATGTTCTCCAGGCTGACACCTGTGGAGAGTGGCAGGTGAAGAGCGCTTGCATTTTCTGTGAGGTCTGTGGATGTGGGCAATGAGATGAGCCACTGGGGGTGGAGGCCTGTGCCTTCTACAGCTTGCTTAAATTACTTAAAGCATCAAAAACTGGTGCTATAAGATGTTCCCCTTTAAACAATCTTCTAATATCTGCCTTAGCACCACTCCTTTCTCTCTCCTACTTGATGGTTTTCTGTTCAGCATGGGTTAGTTAGAAAATTGACATGTTTTGAAATGTAGAAAGTATTTAAATGGACTGTCAGGGCCCACAAAGCCACGTAAAAGAGCTAGCACCTACCAGATCTCTTTCCCTACAACTAAAAAAATGTCATTCATGTTTGTTCCTGTGTATTCTCCTCTGCGTTCATTTGCATAAATTCTCTGAGTTCATGATCTTGTGAGGAGCCTGCCCAGGCCTTGCAAGTTGGATTTTCATTTTGTTCTTTGAAGTTTAAGCCATATAACCCAAAGCTAAGAGGATAACAAGTCTTTTGAACATAGTATTAGAGAGCTACATCTTCATTATGCCTCATTTTGTAATTAACTGATGTATTTTTACTATACTATTACACCAGATATGTTCTCATTAGTTCCCCCACCTGAAAAATAAGCCTACTTAGCAACGAGAGAAACACTGTTGTTGTGCTTTGTCTTGATTACAAAGAAATCCAATTCTCACAAATGCTTAAGTGATCTTCAACCTGCTGGAGATAAAAGCCACATATAACGTTAATACTGTTAATATTTTGCCAATCCAAGTCCAGCAATTATTATATTTTTTCCAAAGTACAAAATCTTCTTGATGCTGCCTTTACTGGCTGTGAACTAAGCTAGAAGAACTAAGGGGATTACGCTAATCAGGGCTTGACATTTATGGCACCAGTGCATGGCTGAAAATACAGCCAAGGAATTCAGCCCTAGACCTGGGAGACATCTGCTTCCCAGGATACACGTTGGCACTTGCTAGGCTGTGCTCAATTTTCCGGGAGGCCTCTGGGCTGTCTGACGTGAACAAAGACTGTCCCCCTTTTAGAAGTGTGGGGACAGCTGTAAGGAGGAGTAGGGAGTCTTTTTGGTTTAAGAACTTGTGATACTCACTCCATGTCCCAGTGTGACATGGAGGAAGCTCTCCCATCTTGATGGTGCTCTGAGCCAAGCCAGATAGCCCCACTCCCCTCCAGGCTGACGAGGCAATGCCAATTTGCTTCCAAAGTTCCTACTCTGTTCATCTCTATAGGACTATCTTTAGGCAAATGCTAAAATTTTAATTCTGTATTTTGTTTTGTTTGACCTTGTCTTCCGTCCTATCCCCAACTGCCTAAAACAACCAGAACTGAATTTTAATTTAGCAAAGTCAGGTCTGCTGCACCAATGCCCTGGGAAGATGGACACCATGGGACCTGGGGTGGGGGTTCTCACTAAACAAAGAAAAGATAAAGGTGATTATAGAATTTTGAGGAATAATGGATCTCAGGTGAAATGGAACCAAGGCCATGTTTGGCTAGGCTCAAAGCAAAGCAGAGAAGTGTAGAAAGGGTTTATAGTCAGGTCTGGACTCTGAAGTGGATCTGAAGTCCCGTTTCCTTGGAAACTACACAGTTAAGATAGATGTAGAATGCTGGGTTCAGAAGCCCCACATTTGAAGCTCTGTGTTTCGATTGGAAATTGACTACTTTCTGTGTCAGAGTGACTTAGATCCTTTAAGAAAGAGTAGGATGTTTTATTTTCACTCATGTGATTTCCTAAAACAAAGTTCTTTTCTTTTTTTTGATAGTTTATTATTTCAGAGAACAAAAGTAGCTCAATGAGAAAAAGTGCCTAAAGAAGAAGCTTGTGATAACACTCTCAGAGTGGAGTATATACTTGGGGTAAATATTGTTTTCTCTTAACTTTTTCAGTGGGTTTTATCTGTGTCAAATGTTTCAGCATATTGAATGGTCAGATCCATGTTTTATGCATTCAGTTTCACTTTTTGCTTTCTTACCCTTCATATTAGTTAGGAAAACTGACTATGCAAAAAATCAAAATCCTCGGCATCAATGGGGTTAAATGGCCACAAAAGTGTATAGACCAACAACAGAAAATTTAAGGAAAGGAAAGAGTTTCAGATAAAGATTGATCAAGTCCCTTAAAAAAATCATAACATGTTTTATTTTCCTCTTTTCCCATGGCTCTACTTACTGTTCTTTCCTTACTTATTACAGTTTATTTTGAAGGTCGTAAGCCTTCGGTGTTGGTCTTTGTATTGAAACCTTTATAAATTATCCTTTCTTGATTGATGTTCCATTTATTTTCTCTTTAAAAATTTTTTATTGATACATGATGTTTACAGCATACAGTATTTCCCTTCTTTGTGCAGTGCTGGCTTGTGTACACAGCACATCACAGGTCCTTCATTCTCCCACTTCCTTCTCCTCCTGCCCCTCCCTCAATCCACAGATGCCATCCTCTGTTCGCTATTACCTTTTATTTTGCTTTTTATTCATAATTTGAGTTTCTCATATAAAAGAAACCATATGATAATTAAGCTTATGAGTTCAAATTATTTCACTTATCATTAATAACTCATTCTTTTAAACGTATTTTCTCAATCTTGCTTTCTGTCTTTTATATTATACTTTATTTTTAAACAGAATAAAATATTTAAAAAAACATTAGAAGTGATAAGGAATTTCATTAAACAAAACGATAGGAGCTCAACAATGGCTGTTAGGTTGTATACTGTGGTTTTTAAATTAGCTTTTCAGATTACCAGATACAAACATGCAAAGTTGGTGACAAAATTAAAAAGGAAAAAAGTAAGCATTAGAGATTCCTTTCAATAGACCAATAGAAATCATCTTAATGATTTTATTAGCTCCATCTATCTGTCTTCATCAGTTCTTATTTAGCTGTTTCATCTATCTCTTGGGCTTTATAGTTTAATTATTTTATTTTAGGATTTTAGGTGGTCATTTTTCAAGTCTTCCTGACTTGGTGATGGCGGATCATGATTTTTGTATGAGTTCAAGTTCTCCTTTTATGTCCTTGATCATTTTAGGTAGACTTAATTTTTAGTCCATATCTCGGTTTTCTGTCTGAAATCCTGATATTTATTTCTTTTGTTTTACCCACTCGCTTTCTCCCATTTTTTTTGGTAGCTTTAGATTGCATAGCTCATTCTCTTGGAGGCTTTATTTGATATGTCCTTTGATTCTTGGCCAAACCTCTATTTTGTGTGTATGTGTGTGCAGGGTCTCACTACACAGCTCAGACTCGTAATGATCCTCCTGTTTGTGCCTCCCTAGTGCTGGGATTACAGGCATGTTCCACCATGCCAGGACTCATGACTGGCCAGCATGCCTGGGGGTAGGGCCAGTGTAGCAAGCTGTGCCAGGGATAAAACCCTGGCCCTTGAGCTTACTTAAGCAAGTGCTTAATCCATTGAGCTTTACCACCAGCCCTCATCAAACCTTTCCGTGGCAGTGGCATGTAAAGAAGGCTTCTCAGGGGCATCATTATTTAGAAACATTAAAATTTCAAGCTGAGGGGTTCTATGCCATGCTGCAGTAAAGGTTCAGACCCTGTATCTAGGCAAGTGCAGGTATATGAATATATAGCCTCAGAGGACATTTGCTAAGCCAGAATCCAGTAAGTAAATGAATGCTATTAGTGGACAGAGATAGTAATCAATTTTAAATCCATCACTTTTTCAGTGGATTATTCCTGAAACTTTGCAGTTAGACCTAGCTCAATCACCTTCCTCACACCAGATGCAACATCTCCTGTCCCACACAAGCTGTAGAAGGCAAATTGCTTGGCCCCAGGGAATCTCTTGGCAGCCCGTCTCAGCTCTGTCCTATCCCTCCATGCTTCTGCTCAGTCTCTGGTCCCTGTTTGCTTTTCCATCTCTCACCTGTCACCACATATGGCTCTGGAAAGTGACTGCACTCATTGTCTGACTGCTGTGATTTTCTTACATATGATGAACTCCACCACATGCTTAGTAGAATGTTTGTTATATTCTCTTCATATTTCTGACTGGATTTGTACTAAGTGGGTTTCTAGGTCGCCTAGTTATCATTAGTCAGTGTTCTCCAGAGAAAAAGAACCAGTAAGAGGTGGGTGTACTTAGGTCTCTCTGTACCCACCTTTGTCTACATATCTCTATGTTTTTCATTCCTTCTCTCCCTTTCTCCCTTGGAACTAAATGCTGCTGCAAAGGATGTTAATTTAAGATCACTTTCTCCAGTGCTCTCAGGTGGCACAGAAAGGATCAGAAATCCAAACAGTGGAGTGCTGCTACTGAGACAACGAATGAGGTAGCCCTGCCTCACGTCTGCCTGCTGCACCGCACCTGCTTTCATTCAATAAGTTTTTATTGATGAAAGGAAATAGTCTGAAGGGCCGGGGAGATAGCTCAGTGGCCTTAAAACTTGCCTGGCAAGTGCAAGGATCCCAGTTTGATCCCCAATACTGTATGCCATGCCAACCCCAGAACTCCAGGGGCACGATGCCCGCCCTAAAACCGGTGTGATGCTGTACAGCTGCAATCTCAGCTCTGGGGAGGCTGATACTGGAGGATGACTACAGTTTGGAATACATAGTTAGACCCCACATCAAATAAGCAAACAAACAAACAAGAAAAGAAATAGTCTGGAGCTTGCAAAGTTTGAATAACTGTCATTTTTTTCTTATTGAGGAAGACATCAACTCCAATTAGCATCTACCTTTGATCAATTTTGCTGAGTTCATAAAACATTGCATAAATGACTGTTATTTGTGAGGTGTTAATTTGGTGAAATGTATTCTATTTTTATTGTGACTACATCAATTTAAAAAGAATACATACATATAGAAATGTATATATGTGTGGTTGTATATATTTATGTACATATGCATATGGGAAACTGTGGAAAGAATGAAATAAAATGAAAATCTGTGTACCATTATCTAGTTTAAGATGTAATGCAGTATTGGTACTTTAGAAGATGTCTAAATCTGATAGAATATATAACCCATTCATTAGAGGCGAAGCATCCGGTTTCATATTATTAGTGCGCCATTAGTTTTTTCTATCTATCTATCATCTATCATCTATCTATCTATCTATATAGATGTGGTATGAACAATCATTTTTTTTTTACTTTTGCCTGTTTGTATTCACATAAGTGGAATAATTTAGTAATTTTTCCAACCTGCTTTTATTTACTCCATATTATTTTTAAAATTCACACATGCTGGTGTATGCAGCTAATACATTAAGCATTTATGCAAGTATAAAACATAATATGTAATGAACATAGTCCAGGTTTTAGTTTATCTTGATGCTAGTCGACATTTCTTTAGTTTAGGCTGTTAGACAGTGGGTCTCCACCTACTTTTGAGGTAATAGCTTGATGCCTGCGTGTGCAAGTGTCTATGCGTCAAGACGCAGAGTTGCCATTTTGTTTTCTTTTAGACTTGCTGTGTTGTGAATTATGCTCATGTGTATCTTTACAAGGAATGATAAACCAATTACCAAAAGAATCATGCCGATTTATATCCCAATGATTTTGTGTGAAAATTTTCATAGCTCAGTATTCTTTCCAACACCCAATTAAAACAGCTTCCCCCTCCCAGTAGTTTAGCACTCACTGTATGTATACAATGAAACTATTGTTTTTAAATTTACATGACCCTAATTATCACATTGAATAGAGATTCATACACTTATAAGCCCTTAGGGACATGTTATTTTATAAAAGTGCTTGTGACATTAGTCTCTTTTACATATTTTGGATTTTTATTTCTCTATGAATTATGCATCTTAATTTTTGATACATATATAAATTACAAGTAACTTATCCTGATTTCTGATTGTATTTTTTCTCTTCATCATTATCTGTAATAAGAGAATTTTCAAGTTTAACATAATCCAGTTTATAAATAGTCTCCTTTTTTTTTGCTACTTTGAGAATTATCAGGCATAATTTTTTCCTATTTTCATTTTGCAAAGTTATTAGCTTGCATTATCCTTAAATATAACTAGATTTGATTTTTACCTATGGCATGAAGCAGGCACTCTAAACTCATTTCTTAACTTAAAAAATTAATACTTTAGAACAGTTTATTGAAGGGTCTATATTCTGTCTGCAGCTTTGCAAATATCCTTGGCAATTCTTAGATTTTTATATGCATCAGTGTATTTCAAAGCTCTGACCTATTTAAGTGTGCTTGAGCCAAGATTTTACTGTCTTACTGATATCATAAAGTGATAATTGTTCCATAGATTTCTGCTGGTCTGTGGAAAAGAGCAGTTAATGCTTCAAAAGATGGTATATAGTAAGACAAGTATTTTACCTTTATTTAAGTGTAATTTAGCTCTTTGCAGTAATTTGATATTTATATAAATGTTTGAATTTGCTTGAAATGTTTGAAACTTAAGAAATGGTTGAAATTTCCTAAAACTTTTTGAGAAGGGGCTGGGGAGATAACTCAGTAGTAAAATAAGCGTTTGCCTGCAAGCACGAGGGCCTGAGTTCAATCCCCAGTTCCACCAAAGGAAAAAAACAATTTTTGAGAAGAACTGCTCTTTTCATAATATTGGCTCATTCTATTTATGAACTTGACATTGCTATTCAATTTTAGTTTTTTAGACCTTATTTTTCTTTAAAATGAGTAACTATTTATTTACGCATTTAGTACAGGGTCTACAGGGTCTCACTATGTAGATCTGATTCATAGTGATCCTCCTGCTTTCAGCTTCTCAAGTGTCGGGTTACACATGTCGGGTTCTCAAGTGTCGGCATCACGCCCAGTCTCAATCGCTGTCTGTATGCGCCCCAGCAGCGGGGCCAGCACGGCGCTCAGAATCGAGCCCCGGCCGCTACACTCTGCCTAAGCAGGCGTTTCAGTCCGCTGAACCATCTTGCCAGACCTAAAATGAGTAGCTTTTTAAAAAGTGCTGTGTATTATTGGTTAAATTTATTTCTTGATACTTAACATTATTTGATATTATTCTAAATGGCATGTTTAAAATATATTTCTTATTACGGCATATTGGAAATGCAGATAATTTTGACTATTACATCTGGCATTCTGGTACTATCACTTACGAATTATAATTACTATGTGCATTCCTGTTGGGTGCTGTACATGCATACAGCTTTTCAAATGAGTAAAGGCATCTCTGATTTTACCATGTTCATCAATTTGTAATAATTACTTTTAGCAGAGATTATCTCGTTCAATTCCTTTCAAAGCATTGAGGAAGGAAGACATCCTTATTTTGTTCTGACTTCAGGTTAACTCCTGAGAATATGTTTATGATGTATGTATTCAGTAGGAGTAGGAACACTACTCCTTCACTGAGTAGGAGGTGTCTCTGGTTATTAAATCTTTGGTAAACTATTTTCTGCTTTCAATTAATCATGCATATACGTTGAATGTTAGCCAGTGGTTTTAGGCATATTAATCTCCTTTAATCTTTCAGTGTTGTGGGTTAGTCAATATTCTAACACTATTTTAATCATTAAATGTGGGTCACTTGCCTGTGGTGTCTTTTTGATGCAATTCTCTATTTGATTTGATTTTTTATAAATTTTAGAATTCTATGATTTCTGTCAACTATTATTTTATTCTCTTAAATTCTTCTCTATTACTTTGCTTATTTTAATGTTGCACTACTGTCATAAAAATGAGGAAGGGGGTGAACTTTTCCATAAAGTTATTTGGACCAGATGTTTTCTTCCTGCAAAGCTCTTTAGCTATGATACAATTGCTTTAATAATTTTATGAATGTTTAAGTCTAATTTTTGAGTCAACTTAGTTATATCCATTTCATCTATGAGATCAATCCTATTGGCACATGTGTTTACAATTTCCTTTAATTCTCATCTAAATTCTTCTCCTTCTAATTATCATTTAAAGTCTTCCCTTCATCCCAATTATGACTTATTCTTACCACCTCTCCTTTCAAAGTTAACATTGCTTGCCTATGTTGTTGGTAGGTTTAAGAATATAACTTTTAGCATTTTGATCCTTCTGTTATATATTTGTTTTCTAGTTTCTAAAATATTACCCCATTAATTTTCTCATTATGATTTGTTTGGATTTATGTTATTTTTCTTCCTTTTTTATGTTGCAGGCTTAATTCATTAGTTTAAAAAATTTTGCCTTTTACATATGTGCATGGAAGTTTGTAAGTTTATATGCCATCAGTCTTTGAAATGTAACGAGAACTTTCAAGATTGACATGAACCACTTTCCTTGGTATCGATGTTTCAAAGGGAAGGTGGGCTACTTACCTTCTCTTGTCAGTTTGACTGGATGAAGAGGCCCTGGTAGAGGTGCTAGGACTGTGAAGCCCAAGCTTTGGTCAGTCAGCCAACCCCCTGCCTTGCTGGCTTGCAGAGTAGCTGGGGTCTAGCTGGAGGCAGTGAGTCGTGAGCATAACCACGACTCTGTGGTCCCAGACCCCTGCCTCTCTGGTGCTTTTCCCTTCTTCTCTGCTTCCAGCTGCCATGAAGGGCAGCTTTCCTGAGGTGGATCCTTTTGCCATGGCACTCCTGCCCTGGAGCCAGCCAATCATGGAGTGAAAACTCCAAGCCAAAGGAAACCTGTCCTCCCTCATAGATGTCAAGGATTTTTCCCCAAGAGTGGGAAAGATGACTAACTCAGAAGGTGCCTTCTAAAGGTGTTTGGCCCATTTCAGTCTGTTTATGCAGATCTTTATTTCCTTATTGCCTTTTGTTTACTCAATTTTTCATTCTGTAGGAGACCATACTGAAACCGCACAATAGTTTTACGACTTTGTTAATTTCTACTTGTGTACCTGCAAATTTTTACTGTATATAATTCAAAGCTACATGACTGAATTTTATACAAGCCAAATTTTTTTTTTTTTTTTTTTTTTTTTTGCAGAACCAGGGATTGAACTCAGGCCCTTGCACTTGTTAAGGAAGCACTTATTCTACTGAGCTATCTCCCCGACCCTAAAAAAACATTTTCTAACCACATAAATTTTATCTTTGTGAAAAGATTTTATTTCTACTTTTACTTTTTTCCTTTTGAGTTTACTCTCTCTTTGCGATATTTGAGATTAATAACTGTTTGGCAAAACTCTTCAATATTGTGCACTCCTCTGATGTCCAGGGTGTGTGTGTGGGGGGGGTTGTTGAACACACAAATGGAGGCAGTGTGTAGAAGTGCATGTGGATATTCTCTCCAGAAATTTCCCTTTAAAATTAAGGATAGGTTAGTTCACTGAAAGTTTGTTTTATCATTTTTGCCTTGTACAATTTCTGTCTCATCTTGCTTTTACATTTTTCATTTCTTACTTCCTTACAATTTATATGTGTACTTATTTTTGAAATTTACTATCTACGCATTTTTTCATGGTTACTGTGGATATTTTGACATGCATAATTAGCACAGTTTAAAGTTAGTCATCAATTTGCTCTCATTTTAAATGATACAAAATGGGCAGAATCCTTTAAATTAAATCATTACCTTCTAACTAGTGTAAAGTTAATAATGAATTCTTCTAGAGAGTTTGCCCAGGACCACAGAATACACTATACACACACACACACACACACACATATATTTATATTAATATATATATTTTAGTAATATATATAGTAATATATTTATAGTAATATATATATATATTACTTAATAAGTTTTGTATTCTAACCCTTATACTTTAAGCTATTTTATATATCAGTGATTGTTTGTATGTACCATATATTTTCTACTGTCTTTACTCAGAATCCAATCTTGCATTTCAAACCTTCCATCTGGTCTAATTTTCTTTCTTTCTGAAGCATAGCCTTTAGAATTTCAGTTAGGGAGAGTCTGCGTATAATGAACGCTCACAGGTTGCTTTTCTGAAAAGTCCTTACTTTGCCCTTGTTCTGGGAAGCTAGTCTTCTTGGATATGGTATTTGAGGGTGACACTTCATCCACTGCATCGCATCCTGTCTTCTCAATCAGTAGCTCTGTTAAGAAATCAACCATTGAGATCATTATTCTATTGTAGGTGCTATGACCCTTTCCCTTTGCTTCCTTTAAGTATCTGTTCTGCATCTTCAGTACACTTTTATTCTCAGTATATCTATGTGTGAATTGCTTTTTAAGTTAGTTAAGAGCTTTTTGGATCTGAGATCTAGTGTCTTTCAAATTTTGTTGAAAATATGAATCCTCATCTTTCTCAAGTTTTCCTTTTCCCAGTTTTATCTACTAGCTTTCTATGAAAGATGGACTTCAGATACCCTCAGTCTGGTTGAGTTCCTCTCCATCCCTTTCTGTTTTCAATGTTCTTCTATGTTAATTACTTCATCTCTACATTCAGATTCATTTTTTCTTCCTTTAGCAATGTTGAGCTTAATTTTAATTTATCTCACTCAATTTTAAATTTCATTTAATAATGAAATACACCTGAACTTTAAAAAACCTTGTTATGTAAAAAGTATACATTTTTAATAGTTCTAAGCTAACATGCCCATGTACTCATTATAGGAGGTGTTCATAGGTCAGTCTGGTCTCTTTCTTGGTTGCTGCTTCTGCATGTGTTGTGTATTTTAAATTTTAATTCCTTTGTTTGTATTGGGATTATCCTCAGGACAGTTTACACCATAACTTAATGATGAATTCTTCTAGAGAGTTTGCCCAGGACCACAGAATACACATTTAATTATTTCCCATGCTTGATGTTTTACAGTCCACACAAAAAGTGTGAGCATAAGCCACAAAGGCCTCATTCCCCATGGTGACTGATTTGTGATTAGTAGTTCACAGGAACATTTGCTTTTCCAGAAACCTAGTGGCAAGTTTCCTCATTATTTTATACTGAGTGTCTAGATAATTCATCTTTTATTTTTCCCTACTGGGGCTTCTGGTTTTATGTAGGGCTCTGTCAAGTTTTTCACACTGAGTAGACTTCATCCACTTGCAAATCTCACCTTCTGTGGCCTGACAAGCCCCGATCAAGGGTGCAGGATAGGAGCTGCACTCTCAAGACACCTGATGCATTGACCTTCGTCGATTCTTCATTTTATTTTGTATTCTTTGTTTTCTGACAAGTTTAGAGGACATATATAAATATATCTACTCATTTTGGGACCATATAGAGAGAATGTTGTTGAGAAAATTTAGACTTTCAGAAACAAATCCTCTTTAAGTTTTTATTTTCTATTACGCCTGTTAGAACAGAGATAAGAAGGAAAATTATATTGAATTTTGTATTTTTTTACAGAACAGTTCTCCCACTATAACTAGAAGTCAGTGTTTTTCAGCCTTCTTTAATGTAACATAAAAGGAGATGACTTCTCATTATGAAAGTATAAATGCATATGCAGTAGATTGCTACTAATATCCTGTGATCAAATAAACATCTATAGATGTGGGTAGCAATGAAATTAGCTGGGTAGGTGGTGATATTTCAGGCGGGGACCTTTTACCACAAGGACAAGGTCAGGCATATACAAAAAAGATTAAAATAAAATCTTCAGAGTGATTTTACTTTAACATGGATTATGGACCTTTCCTCATGTTTGTACCCGATAATTATCTATCAGTTATCTTCTTTTTGTAAAAATAGCAGCTTACAGTGCAGTTTAGGTCAAAAAGCATAGAAATCATAAATGTTTTTGTCATGAAATATCTATTATAAATGTTATAAATTTTGTTCTCAAAACATTAATAAGAGAAGACATGTTGTTCCAAAGTCTTTAAATATGAAAAGTTTTAAGAATGAAAAAAGGGGTTAGTGTGGAACAAGAATTGCTACTTATTTCTTGTTCTCTGAACCAATTTTTACAAAGGTTCTGTTATGATTAGCGATTCTCAGGCCCTGTTTGTATCTCTCACATTTATCCACTGCTATCCCAGATGTGTTGCAAATCCTCCAAAATGCAATTAATTTCACTATACTCTAGCTACATGTCATATTTCTTAACTCTCAAGCTAAGGCTCTCTCCAGATAATATTGCAAACTTCTCAAAAACTCAATTAATTCTAATTCACATTATGTGGATGTCATATATTTCTTAATATATTCAACCATGATAGGATGTCTGAATCAGTGCTGTGGGGTTTACGAAATCCTCCCAGAATGAAAAATAAAGGATGCAGAATGCGAAAACAGAATAAGCAGGACTGAGCTAGCCTGATGCCAGTGTATTTGGGAATCTCTGTGAACTAGGGCTCAGGCTATTTATGTAGGGATGAGAGATCTGGCCTACTGGTTGGAGCTGCATTCAAAATTCATATTGCTACTTAGCCTTCTAAGATGTGGCTCACTTAGTAGGTGGTTGGCTCATAAGGGCTTCAACTTCATGTGTAAAATTAGTGTCTTATTAATGGACTTGAGGGGGTCAGTTCACTCCCCCATATGCTCATGCCTGGTGGGAACACAATATGCATTATTTCTCCTCTTTTTAATCTCTACTAATATGTGACTGTAAAGCAATGTGGACTCCATCAGACCCTGAGTGTTGACTAGCCTATGTGACTAACTTTCTATTCTTTAAAAATAACCTAGGGGCCAGTGAGATAGCTCAGTGAACTAAAGCACCTGCTTAGGCAAACTTCAGCAAGTGCAGGCACCGTGGTTCAATCCTTGGCGCCACGTGCCGCACTCACCTCCAGGGCAGGCTGAGTCAGCCAGAGTCTGGGCATAGTGGCGCAAGCCTGTAATCCCAGTGCCAGGAATGTTGAAAGCAGGAGGATCACCATGAGTCCGAGCTGCATAGTGAGACCTTGCAACAACCAAATGCATTAAAAATGATTTCTTTAAAAATAATCTAGTGTATTGCATTTCCTTATAGTAGTGAGAGTAGCCAGGAGGAGTCCTAATGATAAGCCCTCTTAATTCAAGAATATCAAGTAGTGGAAAGCTGTTTGGGGTAAGCAGTCATGCTATCAGTTGATAGACTAAAATGTTAATCTCAAGACTGTTTGCATGCTACGATTTACTCTTCTATTTGGGGGTCAATATTGGAGGTTGAACCCAGGATATTTGCCCTGCACTACATCCCAACCCTCTTTGTTTATTTATTTATTTTATTCTGAAAGACTCTTGCCAAGCTACCTGGAGTTGGCACAAACTTCCAATCCTCCTGCCTCAGCCTCCCAGAGTCCAGGGATTGCAGGTATGCACCATTACACTTGGCTATAATTTAATCCCTTTAAAATGTTTGCCAAACAGTTCTAAAATACCAACCTTGGACAAAATAAATTTAGGACGCGAACAGAAGGTTAAATACATGATATCAGTGAAAGCAAAATGGGTCAGTGGCTTTGCTATGCAGCCTGTGTGGTGAGCTCT